>CAKNXH010061001.1:20647-42421 GCA_932178445.1 Andricus quercusramuli | reverse complement strand
AGGTTACAGAGGTATCCAGGAGAATTTCGTAGTGCGAGAGATAGAGGCAAAAGCGTTATGCAAAGAAGCAAAGGGCTCATGGTATCAACCTAAAAGACGCCTACTTGGAAGGAGACATTCATTGTTACACGATAATTTCTAGATGATATGGTAGATATAGTTCTTTAAAGAGGCATCAATCTCTCTATGCATCTCACTATATGAGAATGCCCCTTCAAGCTTCCCAACAGACAGATGATGAGTCTATGTGACGTTGAGTCGAAAGCTTTCCGGTAGTCAATCCAGGCCATTGGCAGGACGCGCTGATTGGCGGCAGCGTCTTTACAGACACACCTGTCAATTAGCAGGTTCTCTCGACAGCCTGCTACACCTTTTTTCGAGCCTCGTTGTTCGGACATCTCTCGCCATACAGGCTCAATTCGTCGAACGATCCTGTTGTTTAGGACAGCTGTAAAGATCTTATACAGTGTGTTTAAACAAGTTATTGGCCTGTAATTCTCTGGTCTGGACAAGTTGCCTCTTTTCGGTAGAAGTATTGTGCGTCTTAACTCCAACCACTGCGGAATGGGCGTCTCCGACTTTAAATATGAGGTGAATATGCGGGCCAAATGTTGGTGTATGGAAGTAAACTTCTTCCACCAAAAGTTCTTCGTGCCTCTAAGTGCTTTTTTCACCTCTTCGGCAGTGACTGATGGGCACTCCTCCTCAGATTTAATGAGGCTGTCGCAAAACTCCTTGAAGCGGATGATATTGTCAGTATCTTCTTTCAACTCTAGTGTTTTCGGGATCTTGTACACCTCTCTCCAAAAAGTCTCTACCTCCTTGGGCTCGGGTGGATTTTTACAAAAACAGGGGGATCACTGGAGAGGCGTGATGGGTCAGCAAGAAACTGTTGATTCTCCCTGTTCCATCTCTCCCTCTTCTGTATCCTCCTCCTTGCGTCAGATAACAGCCTTATTTTGTCAACAATATGCTGCTTGATTGTCAGCAGCTTTGACTTGTTTAGTGTGTGATTCAAGGTCCTTAGTTCTTGGGCGAACTTTCGAACCCTTTCCGTGAACGGTCTACCAGATGTTATGTAGTCAATCACACATTGAACACGGGACGCATTCTGTCTTGCCCATCCAATTTTCTTGTTCAGTTGATGCAAGCGTCTTCTGGTCTTCTAATCCATCGTCGGTTTCAGCCTTCGATTTGAATCAGCCAAAGCTCTCGCAGCACCATCAACTGAGCAATTGATGGTCCAGATGTCGGACTCTTGCAAGATATCTCCACGAAGAAAGGCATCCATTTCAGCCAGATCTTGGGGCTTAAGAGGAACTTGCATGTTGATGTTCCTCCTTGTACTGAAATTGCGATCATCTTTCAGAAGGTGCCTGCTTCCTGCGGTTGGTCTGAATGTCGTTTCATCTTCGTCTGCAGCTTGTTCAGGCAGCGGTTGAGGAAGCGCTCCGCGTACATATCCATTTTTCCGGAGGTAGTCGGCTTGATTTCGCAAAGACTGGTGCGAAACGTATTGAAGCTCTGGGTTTTTCTGGCACCACAGATTATGCATACGCGCCATAAAGCCTCCGCGAACAGGGATAATAGTGGCATCGTAACAGTCTAGCACGTAATTCTTAAGTTGATCCGTCCAATGAATGTGGACGTTTCGCCGGTTCGTCGTCGTGTTTCCATCTAAATTATTTTCAGCACCTCGAACTCTAGGATGATCGGCATTGTTTGCCGATCCATTGTCGGGTGCTCGGCGCGTTCGATCGTTTTGAACCGCATCTGCAACATTTTGGTGGTTTGTTGGTTTCATTGTTCTTCCCACGAGCAGCTAGGGAAAGGGTTTGTCAATCCTTGTAGAGCCCCGCGTGCAAGGATAAGGCTGATACTCTGAGACGTCTATATATATATATATATATATATATATATATATATATATATATATATGTTAATATATTTATATGTTTATATATTTCCATGCTTATACACTGAGAAAAAAAATTCTTGGTTCCAAAGAAATGCATTTCTTTGACTCCGTTTCTTTGATCCCAGAAAACCATTCACTCAATTTAACTGAATATTGCTTGAAGGGAAGAAATTCATGTATTGGTTCAAAGAAACCATTTCTATGGGCCCCATTTCTTTAAGACAAAGAAATATTTCTTAGCTTTCGAATATGTGATAATTCTGATTCAAGAAATCGATTCTAAGAAATATTCCGGTAACTAAAAGATATTTCAATTAAATTAAGGAGATATTTATTTCACATAAAGTGAAGGTACAATGACCACAATAGAATATTTCTTTAGTTGAATGAAGTAATTCGTTCATTTACATATTAAAGTATATACATAATAAAGAGAAATGTTCTTTTGGAATAATGTCACCAACTACTTATTCGAAAGAAATATGCCTTTCAGTTATCTCAATATTGGTTTGATTCAAAAAAATATTTGGATAATCTCAGGTACCGAAGGGATAACGTCGTCGCTTAGTCGCCGCTCCCACCTGTCACCTGTATTCTTTTCCTTGCCTTGATAAGGGTGCTGTGTGAGCACCGAAACGTTGGTAATGTAATTTGCATGCTTTTTTATTGTGATTTGATAATAATAAAAATAAAAAAGACGAAAGAAATAAAAAGGAGAAGGAAGGGGATGTGGTTGGTTGCCTTCTCATTTTTCTTTCCTCTTTTTTATTTTTTTCCAAAGAAACAAAAATTTTTTTATTTTTTTTTTATTTTCTTTTTTTAGGAATTGCAATAGGAGCATTTTGTGGTGTTTGTCCAAATTTAATCGTTGAATTCTTGTCGTTTTTTCAGGAATTCTATATAAGGAATATTTATTCCTTATGAAGAGTCGGTAAAACTATTACAATAAAATATTTCTTTGGTTAAATGGAGTAATTTATTCACATAAATATTAATTCATTTAATGAAAACAAATGTATTTTTAGAACAATCTTACCAATTCTTTTGTGCGAGAAAAATATTCCTTTCAGTTGCCTCACTATTTCTTTGATTCAAAGGAATAATTGGATGACTGAAAGATATTTCAATAAAATTAAAGCGATACCTCTTTCGTATGAGGAGTTTGTAAAATTGTTCAAGATAATCCTGCCCACTCCTTATGTGAAATAAATATTCCTCTCAGTTATCTCAATATTTCTTCCAGTGTAAGAAATATTCCTGTAACTAAAAGATATTTCAATTAAGTTAAGAAGATATTTATTTCACATTAATTGATGGTACAATTATTACAATGGAATATGTTTGTAATCGAATAAAGTAATTCGTTCACTTACACATTACAATATGTAATAAAGAGATATGTTTTTTTGGAATAATGTCATCAACCCCTAAGGCGGAAGAAATATGCCTTTCAGTTGTCTCCATATTTGTTTGATTCAAAAAAGTATTTAGACAACTGAAAGATGTTTCAATTAAGATAAAGAAATATTTATTTCACATAAAGAGTTGGTAAAATTATTACAGTAGAATATTTCTATAGTTAAATAAAGTAATTTATTCACATAAATCTTAATTTATTTAATGAAAACAAAATTTATTTTTGAAACAATCTTACGATCTCCTTATGCGGAATAAATATCTTTTTTGGGTACCTCACTATTTTTTTAATTTAGAGAAATAATTAGATGACTAAAAGATATTTTAATAAAGTTGTAGCAATATTTTTTCCACATGAAGTGTTTGTAAAATTGTTGTAATCGAATATTCCATTAGTTGAATAAAGTAATTTATTTACTTTAATATCAATGCATGTACTTGAAACAAATATTCTTTCAAGATAATTCTACCAATACCTTATGTGAAATAAATATTCTTTTCAGTTATTTCAATATTTCGTTTATTCAAAGAAATATTAACATAACCTGAAGATGTTCTAATTAAGTAAAAGAGATATTAATTTTACACGAAATAAATATTTTTTCTATTCACATTTTTTGAGCACATGCATATTGCATATATTGTACATTTTTCCTGATTTAAAACACATTTCATCACTTTAGTATCAGGAAATATTCTTTGTTGACTATATAAAATATAACGTTATATACGTGTGTCAATCAAAGTCAATTTAGCATTTCGCATTTACTTTTCTTTTATTCAAGCTAGCTGAAATATATTTCAGATCGTTCCGTTTTAAAAAATATTATACCCATAAAATAATAACGTGTATTTTTACAGTTTTAAGCCATCTTTTCTGGGAGAAAAAATAATTTTTTTTATTCTAAATTTCTCAGAGTGAAACTCCACTCGATCGAAGTCAGATTTCACTCTTAGCTCAGTCAGAAGTGAGCCAGTTGGCTCATTCCTGACTGTTATCGAGTGGAGTTTCACTCCAAGAAATTTATATTAACATTTTTTCAGTATACGTATCGAAACTTCAACAGCGTATAGAGTGCTCCAAGAAATATTTTTGTTTAGATTTGCTAAATCCTTTAATACGACATTGTTTTCCTTTTGTTGAGAAAATTATCCCCTCTATTTTTTTGTAATTGAAAAAAATATTTACTTATATAGGTTTTTTTGCCGGAAGATTTATATAGCACTTCATAACTTGAAATTTAAATAATTAAAAGATATGTTTACAATAAAATACAAAGAAGCATTGTCTATACATAGAAAAAAAATACTTCTTCATTTATCTCATTCGAATTTGCACAAAACTCGAGGGCTAAAGAAACTAGCGCAACCTGGTGGTTGCTGCTGAACTCTCCGACTTCCGTTTTCCGGTTCCTTCCTTCTCGAGGCCTCGTGGCGGACGGCATCTTACAAAATTGCAAGTGTGTTGTTTAATACATTAATATCACCGACGACGTACAAGTGACGAAGATGGGGAATGCATTCACCCAAAATACATTCGAAGAATGGGGCCTGGACGAAGGCATTATTGAAAATTTCAAAGGTAAGTGACGGTGTGAACGATTTAACAAATTGCGTCTTTCGGTCTTGTTAGCGTTTTATTGTAAAACTTGAGATTTGTGAACAAAAATCATTATAATTTTATGAAGATTTAAAATCTATTAAGAATTGTTTATTACGTTACTGTTTTTCATCAAAAACTGGGATTTTGAATTAAGAAATTAGATTTTTAGGTCATTTTTGGACCAGGACTCAACCTCAAAATTGAATTGCCCTATTTTATTTAATGAATATTAACATCTTTTTAGCTAATCATGGCCTTTTCCTGTATTCTATAAATTCGGTATTCGTAGTGAAAAATTGGCTTATTTCAATAATTTTTGTGTAAAACGATTTGTTCAGATTTTCGCGTTAGGATACAAAAAAAACGTTTTACACAAAAACTATAGTACTTAGTCAATTTTTTTACTTAGAATACAGATTTGATTCAAAACATGAATAGGCCCTAATTATCTTAAAAAAAAAATGTAATTCCAGTATTTATGGATTGAAATAAGGCACTTAAATTTTAATTCACAACTTTTAATGAGCTTAGGATATGTTATCGTTCAACGCCAAAAATGGGAATTGTAAAACAAAAATTATTATAATATTAATAAAAATTATAATATTAAAAAAATAGATTTTAAAAAAGATGAACAGCTTTGAACAATGTTAGGTTATGTACGGCTTTACAGCAGAAATTGTTGTTTTCAAACAAGACGTTGTAGTTTGAACAAGATTTTCGAACTATTTTAGGTTATATCAACGTTTTACACAGGAAACTTTTTTGAATATAGAAAATGTTGAAGAGAAATGCAAATGGAAAAAAATGGAAAAGATGGAAAATGGGAAGCTATTCATAAATTTAATGAAATTATATTGAAAAATTGAATTAATTATGTAGAAAATTATTTTGAATCAATCCTGAATTTTTTTTAATTCACCTGCAATTTTTATATATTTTGGAATTCTTTTGATTTTAAAGCAATATTAGTCATTATTCCTTCAATAAACTGAGACAACCCAAGGGTTAACCACTATTGCATTTAGGTCTATGCCTATTTCTGAATTTTCTCGAATTATTTTGTATTCTTTGAATTCTTCTGAATTCCCTTGGCATTCAGTTAGTAATTCAATAGAAGGCATCGGGATTAGGACACGATTCGCGGGTTGGGATGGGGAAGGGGGTGGACTGGTAAAATCCGACTGCTTTTTTATGGATTAACAAAGTATTTCAACTTTAAATAAAATTGTAGAATTTAAAGAAAAAAGAGGAAACCTCAACAAAGAATACAATAGTTAATACTTCCACTACCAGGAGAGATGAATTTTCATATAAAAATTACGAGTTTTTAACCAAGAAGATTACTTTTTTACCAAAAAACATCAATTCTCTACAAAACACGTAAATTTTCAACAAAATAGCTCCATTTTTTAAACAAGAAAATTAATTTTTTACCAGAAAAGACGAATTTTCAAGAAAATACATACACTTCTAACAAAAAGTGTGAATTTGTCACCAGACAATTGCGTTTATAACCAAAAAAAGATACAACTTTAACAGGGAAAGACCAATTTTAAAATCAAAAGGATGAATGTAAAACTCAAAAATCAATCAAAAAACATTAGTTTTCAATCGAACAGTTGCATTCTGAATAAAAAAAGAGCTTTCTACAAAAAGTGAAGTTTTTAACCAAGTAATTAATCTTTTGAACAAGTAGATCAATTTTTCATCAGAAAAGATGAATCATCAACAACAACAAATGTTTAAGCACATAATTGACGTTTTAACCAAGAAGATTAATCTTCTACCAAAATATAGTTTTTAATGAAGCAAGCTAAGTTTCAACAAAATGTTGAATTTTTAGTTGAAAAAATTCATTTTATTAGAATTTGTAACTAAAATTGTGAATCTTTAAACAAACAAAAAATGAACTTTTAAAAAAGTTGTTCAACTTTCAACCAAGGGGTTGAATTTTCAACCTAAAAAGATGAATTTCCAAAAAAAATGTAATAGATGATATTACAAAAAAAATTGAATTCTCAACCAAGAAGATTAATTTCCTACCAGAAAGACTAATTTTTGAACAAAATACATACATTTCTAACCAGATACTGGAATTTCCAACCAAGAAGTTTAATTATCTACCAAAAAATAATTTTCCAAAAAATTACATAAATCTTCAACTAAATAATTTGAACAAAGGATGTGATGACAATCAAAATTATATTTGATTAATTTTTAGTCTATATGATTTTCGTTATGAAAAATATGTAAATCAAATAGTTGAATTCGTAAACTGAAAAATATGAATTCTAAGCCAAAAATGAAGTAGTTAAATTTCCAATTAAGAGAATTAATTTGAATTGAAAAAAACGAATTTTCTACAAAACAATTCAATTTTGTGCCAAACAGTTGAATTTTTTACCTAACTGTGGAATTTTAATCCCAAGAACATAAATTTAAAAAAAAATTTTAATTTTCTACCATCAGTTGCATTTACAACAAAATCGTTGAATTTTCAGTTGAAAAAGTTAATTTTCAACAGAAAAATTTAACTAAAATTATGAATTTTCGAAGAAAAAAATGAACTTTTGAGAAAGTAGTTTAATTTTCAACCATGTAATTGAATTTTTTAATCTGAAAGGATGATTTTTCAATGAATAATATGATAGTTGATATTTCAACAAAAACATTTTAATTTAAAAAATGGGTTACGTTTTTAACCAAAAAAATTAATTTCGTACAAAAGCAGATGA
Source organism: Andricus quercusramuli (assembly GCA_932178445.1). NCBI lineage: Eukaryota > Metazoa > Arthropoda > Insecta > Hymenoptera > Cynipidae > Andricus > Andricus quercusramuli. The sequence continues at coordinate 34,746 of CAKNXH010061001.1, read as the reverse complement.
ATTTTCCAGAAAATTCGTTCATTTTCAACCATATAGATAATTTTTCTACCAAATTGTTATTTCAATCAAATTGTTGAATTTTCAAGCCAAACATATTAATTTTCATCAATATATTTGATATGACCTTTTAACAATATTGTAATTCCATTTTGAACCAAATAATAAAATGTTCAATAGAAAAAAATGAATTCTTGACAAAAACAATTTTTCGCCATAAAAAAGGACGATTTACTAATTGGGTTCCATCAATTCAGTTCGCATTTAACTGAAGAAAAGTGGATGAATAAATAATAATTTTCATAATTTATGGACTAAAGAATAATATTTATAATCAAAATTGACATTTATTTTGAATGCTCTTAAATATTAGGATAGAAAACTGGAACTTTTGCTTAAAAAATAAAGTTAATTTTCCGTTGAACATTTTTTCATTTCAGACTGCACTTTTAAATTCGAACTTCATACATGTTTAATACATGCAAAATTTTAAGACACAATTTTAACACTGCTTTTTCAAATTGGTGACACTGTTTACACTTTTTTTCAGTCTCGGAAGTAAGTCTGAGTCTTTCAACGGAATTTTTTTATTATGAAGAATTTTGTTCCATCAATCTCAATTATTTTAAATTCATCTTCAGTTTCCTTGAATTCTTCTGAGTTCACTCTAAGTAGGGTGGCGACTTGACGGGGAACATTATTGTCTTAGAAATGACCGGGAATTTAATTTAAAAACCGGGACTTTACTTCTGATCGCAAAAAATTCAAGTTTTCATTATTTTAATAATTTTTGTCAACTTAGAAAAGTGATTGATAATCGAATTGATGATATTTCAAACATACAAAAACAATTTTTTTCAAAAAATTCATTTATCACGTTTTATTCACTCACTCCTCATTCATCCTGACTTGGAACAGGGAATTTCAGAAAATAGTTTTCGTTTTTATTTCAGGACAGGGAGTTTCCATGAAGAAACATAATTTCACTTGGGACAGGGAATTTTTTATATGGAAGGGGAATTTCTTAAGAGAATTATAATTCGAATTTAGAAGAAAGGAATTTAAAAGAATCCTTGCTCCAAGTCAGAATTCGTCACAAGTTGAAAATTGCCTCTTCCAAAATCTTAGATGAAGAAAATACTTCAGGTAGTTTTTAGAGTAGAAGTAGTTTTTCAAAGAAGAAATAATGCTGAATTAGAATAGATGTTACATTGTCCGTTGCAAATTCGTCTTTCTTTAGTTAGAAATTCAACTACTTGGTTGGAAGTTAATCTCTTGTTAGAAATATTTTTGGTTGAAAATATATCTTTTTTTGAATGGAAATTCATCTGCTTGGTTGAAATTTTATATTTTTATTTAGAAATCAAACTGTTTGTTTGAAAATTTATGTACTTTGTGGAAAATTCGCCTTTTTTGTAGAAACCAAATATTTATGGTTGAACATTTTTCTTTTTGGTATAAAATTTAACTATTTCAGTTAAAGATTCATCATTTTAGTTTAAAATTCATCACTTTGGTTGAAAATTATTTGCTTCAACTGAAAATTTGAATTTTAATTTCTGGTTGATAATTGAACTTTTCTAGTTCAAAATTCAACAATTTGAAAGAAAATTGGTCTGTTTTGATTGTAAATTTAACTATTTCGTTTAAAATTGACAAATTTGGTTAAAAAATCATTTTTTTTTGTAGAACATTTTTTTCTTTGCAATTAATCTTCTTGTTTGAAAATTCTCCTTTTCACTTAAAATTGCAATTATTCCAGTTAAACATTCATCATTTTAGTTGGAAATTCATGTTTTAGGTTGGAAATAAAATTACTTAGTTGAAACTTTAACTTTTTTCTTGAAATAGAAGTTTTTTGGTTCGAGATTCATAATTTGAATTAAAAATTTATTTCTCTGGTTGAAATATGAGCTACTTGATTAAAAACTTGTTTTTTCTTTGGACGAAAATGCATTTTTTTGCCGAAAATTTAACTATTCTGTTGAAAATTCATTTCTTTTTTGGTTGAAAATTATTTTGTTTTTTAAACTGAAAATGTAACTATTATTCCACTTGAATATTCCAGAATTTTAGATAAAAATTAATCTCTTTGTTTGATCATTAATTTTGTAAACTTAAAATTTAATTATTTAAGTTTTGTTTGGAAATTTATCTTCTAATAGAAATTAATTTTTTATTTTTGAAAATTCAACTATTTCAATAGAAGATTCATTGCTTCAGTTGAAAACTCATCTTTTTGGTTTAAAATTCAAATATTCCAGTCGAAGATTCATCACTTCAGAATGAATGTCATGATTGAAAAAAAATGTGTGCGTTTAGCGGCAAATATGAATATGTTACGTTTAGATGACCGGAAAAACCGGGACATGACCGGGAATTTGAAATATTCCACCAAATCGCCACCCTGTCTAATTTTACATCTGAGTTAAACTCTTAAATTTTACTTGAATTGTTTCCAATTCTGTGAAACAAAATTTAATTCAATTTTTTTACCAATGTCAAAGTCAACCAAGTCACCGAGAGAAACTTTGCTTATGTAGAAGAGAAGGACATTGAATTCATGATACCATTATTTGGCCCAAGAGCGCTGTTCCGTTCTCACTGGGCTAAAATGAAGCTTACTTGCGTAAGTTTCCTTCAAAGCGACACTTTATTATATAACTGAAAGATAGCATTGCATAAGGGCCTAAACCACAAATTTTTCAAGCTGAGATTGTTGGCTCAAAAAATTAACAAAATTCTAATACAGATCCTAAAGCAAAGATTTATTTATAATCTTATACTTTCTTTAAACAAAATTTTTTGTTTTATTATCGTTCACATTTTGTTTTTATCACGTACAAAGTTTCCTATCGAGCGAAAAGATTCCTTTCTCCATCTTCTCGAAACGTAATATTATTAATTTGTAATAAAACTTTTTTTGCATTGATTCATCAATTGAGTAGCTAGAAATAAAATGCTCACTTCTTTAAGAATTGAAATTGGATTTTTTATTGCGTTTAAATTTTGAAAAACCGTACTCCTCGAGCGAAAACAAACTTTCACCCTGGATTTTTCTCATTACCTAATAACATCTCGCAAGCAAACATTTTAGGCTTAAATTCAGGACTGATGTATCTTAGAAGTACTTTGTATTTTATTTTTTAGCTCATCTTTTGTCTCCCGTAAAATTGTGAAAATATGAGTTAGGCCCTAATGAAATGCTACCTTTCAGTTGATTACATTCACAAGTCCTATTTCCACGTATCTAATTTGTCAATAATCTATAAAGCTCTTATTACATCTCCCCGTTACTTATGTCAAGTGTATTACCAAGGCAGTCTAGTCTTGGTTCTATTTTCTCATAATAAAAAGTGCATTTAAATACAATATTATTTGATTCTATTTGAAACATGTATTTCAATGTAGGAAACCGACAGTTCGAAATCTAACAAGGGACGAAAGCGACACATTGACGAAACTGTTGGAGAAATCAATTCCGACGACGGTCTTGAGGTTGTTTCGACCGGGAAAAAAGTTCTGAACTACCAGTATCGGCGAACACTGCCACACGTAGAAGAAATCCTTCTGAAAAACAAACTGGGCAGAACTATTCTGAATAATCGTGGCCCATCAAAGAGCTATTGTCTTTCTGACAAAGCAAGGGACATCATCATCAGTATAGCTATACAAGCTGTTACGAATGATGAAACGCTGTAAGTCTGTTTTCTTTACTTTTTGTTTGAAAATACTTTTGAACCTATTCGGTAATTGGCTACAAATTTCATCCATAGCTAATTAAAGAACAGCTGGATTTTCAACCAAAGAGTTGGATTTTCAACCACAAATATGAATATCCGTTAAAATGATCAATTTTAAATGTGCTTGAATTTCTGAATGTTCAAATGAACTAAATTACTACTGGTGGCTTTGTAAACTAGAAACAGCGCTGAAATATTGATTAATTTTATATCACAAATAACAGATTACAAAATAAACTTCGAATGCTTTTTTTAATTGTAGTTGGAACAGCATTTTCTTTTAAAATAGAAGTGGGAACAATGTTTTGTTCATTTGAACGTTCTGAACTTCAGGTACATCAATTTTAATCCAAAAATGGAATTTTCAAGACAAACAGATTAATTATCTACAAAAAAGTTTAATTTTTAACCTGAAAATACTAACTTTGACCAGACATTGTAAAAGTTGACATTTGTGCTAAAAATTATTTTAATTTTAAATGAAAAAATTTTGTTATAACTCAATAAGACTAATTTTTAACCATACAGTTGAATTCTTCACAAACCAACATTAATTTTTTACCACAACAGACGAATTGTCAACTAAATACATATATTTCCTGCCAAATAGTTAAAGAAGATTTATTTTCTACTAGAAAAGACGGATTTTCAACAAAATTTTCAACTGAATATTTTAAGCAATGGATTCGGTGTGATTCCAAATTTTATTTCATCTACTTTTCGTTTCTAAAATTTTTAACTAAATATATTACAATTTTCTAAATAAAAAAAGATTCATGTCCAATCAAAATTGGGCTAGTTAAATTTTGTTTGAGAATAATTAATTTACAATTTAAAAAATTGAATTTTCTACATAAGACTTTAATTTTGTATCAAATAGTTGAATTGTTTACCAAATTGTGGATTTTTTAAACCAAAGAGGAGAATATTCTGTAAAAAATATGACTTTTGAATAAAAAAGTTGATTTACAACAATAAGTTGAATTTTCAAGAAAATAGTTGAATTTTTTGTTGAAAAAGTTAATTTTTAACAAAAAATACCTACTGTTCAACTAAAATTATGAATCTTCAACCAAAAAAATGCACTTCTAAGAAAGGAGATAATTTAACTAAGACGAATGTTCAACGTAATACAACAATTTTTATCCAACTAGTTGAATTTTCTACCAGGAATGACGAATTTTTAACAACATACATACATGTTTAGTCAAATAGATGAATTTTCTACTAAAAAAATACGAATTTTCAATAAATTAAAGACACAAATTTTCAACTAAATAGTTTCAACAATGGATTTGATATGATCTTAAAGTTTGTTTTATTAGCTTTGAGTTTATATTATTTCGTCTCTCAAAATTCATAAACAAATATATTACATTTTTAAACAAACAAAAAAATAAGATTTTAATTAAAAATACTAATTGAATTTTAATAAAGGAGAATCACTTCTTAATAAAACAGTTAAATTTTGATCCATGAATATGAATTTATAACAAATAAGTCAATTTACAACCAATCAATTTCATTGTTAACAAAATAATTTCATTTATATGCGAAAAAGTTAATCTGTATAAAAAAAGTCTTTCCAACTAAAATTATGAATTTTCAACCACAAAAATTAACTTTTAAGAAAGTACTGAAAGCTAATGTTTTCTTATTTTATCCTTATAGTACTTCGCAGTGTCATTGTAGATAACTAGACCTGTTTTATTGCATTATTGAACATTCTCAATTTTCACGTTATTTTTAGAGTGACCTACGACTTACTGAAGGACTTAGCGAACGAGATAGTTGAACTGTTCCCAACAGAGGTAATGGCTACCTATTATATTCCAGCGATCAAAAAATGCGATTCCATTACCGGAAAATCCATACCACCTCGTGGAAGCTTGGTCAACAGGTGGAAAAATTCAGTTACGACATTGAAAGCACTTACCGAAAGTTTTATTGGTAACATTGAAATGTTACCTGACAATCTGCTAGAAGGTTTACCATTTTATTTCCTTTTCTCGATATTAAATATATGTGAATTATACAAGTTTCCATTCTTTCATTCACTGAAGTTTTCAAGTTCTGTAAGTGTATTTATATGATATTATTCTTTTTCAGAAAATGAAGAGGAAATCGAAGCAAGCATCGACTTTCTACGTAAAAATCAAGCTGCATGGAATTTAGTCGAACGGCACTGGGAACTTACAGCGGCTAGGCGTCGCAGGGATATTCTTCACTATTCAGACGAATGCATTGCCAGAGTTTTTCAAGAGTGGCAAGTTTTGAAGCATCCTAATGTCTATAAGTTAATAATCAAAGATTACAACAAAATAGGACTGGAGGCATTGGACAACGGAATCGGGAATTGGTCTACCTTGTTTGATTTTATTCAAATGAACAAATATTTGAAGGATAAAGATGGAACCGGTGCTGACTTGCTATATATGCTGAAAGAACAGCTAAACAAAGGTATAATTTATTGAAAATTTGTAAATATATAAACCAGATATGAAGAGAATATTTTGTGTAATTTTTGTATAATTTTTCTGTCACAGATAGCAAAACATCGATCCAACTAATGTTGTTGGCTCACTTTATGCCACCCCGTACAGTATTGAAAACTAAGAAAAAAACCTGGAAAATCTCAACTGGTGACTCCAAAGACAGCATAATTTTACATGCAGAGGTAATTTCCCATCATTTTTTCATTTTCAGCATTTAAATCTTTGGGAAAATCAACCAAAACAGATTTTAATGTTATATCAAAAACAGGTGAAATGAACGAAAAACAAGACAAACTGTCAACAAAGTAGTTGGATCCTCAAATAAAACAGGTGAAATTTTAAAAAAAAAGTGAAATTTTCCCACAAAGAGATGAATTTTCGTCTAAAGTAATGAGTCATAAAAAATTAATTTTCAGCCACGGAGTTAAACTTTCAGCCAATTAGTTCAATTTCCGTCCAAGAACATTAGTTTTCAACGAAGAAGATTCATTTTCAACCAGCAAAAAAAAAGAATTTCCAAAGAAACAGTGAAATTTTCCCCCAAAGAGTTTAATTTTCATCTAAAATGATGAATCAAACAAAAAATTATTTTTCTATCAAAGAAGTGCAGCTTCGATCCACGTAGTTAAATTTTTAACCATAAGCATTATTTTTTAACCAAGAAAATCAATTTTCAACTGCAAATACCGAATTTTTAACAAAATAGTGAACTTTTCCACCAGACGATTGAATAAGGGGTTCAATTTTCAACCAAGTAGATAAATTTTCAACCAAAAAGATTGCTTTTCAACCGAAAATATTAATTTCCTACTAAAAAAAAGCGAATTTTCAATTGAATACTTGGATTTTCCATTGAATAGTTCAATTTTCAACTAAAAGTAAATGAATTGGTGACCGGAATTGAAATAATCAAATTTTCATTTGAAAAATTAATTTTCACAAAAAAATAACTTTTTCCACAAAACAGTTTAAATTTCAATCAAAGAAATGAATATTTAACTAAAATACTGAACGAATTTTCTCAACTACTATTTATTACTTTCAATAAATTAATATAATATATAAAGCCCTTAAACAATGTTACAATTAGATTTGAAGAAGTGAAAGAAGAATACGTCCTGAGAAAGAGGTAGATAGGCCTGGCCTACCCTGAAAAAATGGTATAAGAATGTCGGGTCTCAATGGCCTCCATACACAATCTCAGGCCTGTTTTTAGCAAATTATTAATTGTTTGAAAATTCAACTATTTTGTTGACAATGCAATATGTTTCGACTTGAAATGTGAAGAATTTCATATATCGAATTTAATATGGTACTCGTACATTAATTTCGTTAAAAAATTATGTTTAATTGTTTTACGTTTCATTTCAAGCCGACTACCTCCGGAAAAATGGATATGTACGCGGAGCGCTTCCTCAACCGCTGCTTGAACAAGCTGCAGACGAAGATGAAACGACACTAAGACCAACAGCAGAAAGCAGGCACCTTCTGGAAGATTATCGCAATTTCAGTACAAGGAGGAACATCAACATGCAAGTTCCTCTTAAGCCCCAAGATCTGGCTGAAATGGATGCCTTCCTTCGTGGAGATATCTCGCAAGAGTCCGACCTCTGGACCATCAATTGCTCAGTTGATGGTGCTGCGAGAGCTTTGGCTGATTCAAATCGAAGGCTGAAACCGACGATGGATCAGAAGACCAGACGACGCTTGCATCAACTGAACAAGAAAATTGGATGGGCAAGACAGAATGCGTCCCGTGTTCAATGTGTGATTGACTACATAACATCTGGTAGACCGTTCACGGAAAGGGTTCGAAAGTTCGCCCAAGAACTAAGGACCTTGAATCACACACTAAACAAGTCAAAGCTGCTGACAATCAAGCAGCATATTGTTGACAAAATAAGGCTGTTATCTGACGCAAGGAGGAGGATACAGAAGAGGGAGATATGGAACAGGGAGAATCAACAGTTTCTTGCTGACCCATCACGCCTCTTCAGTGATCCCCCTGTTTTTGTAAAAAAATTCACCCAAGCCCAAGGAGGTAGAGACTTTTTGGAGAGAGGTGTACAAGATCCCGAAAACACAAGAGTTGAAAGAAGATACTGACAATATCATCCGCTTCAAGGAGTTTTGCGACAGCCTCATGTAATCTGAGGAGGAGTGCCCATCAGTCACTAACGAAGAGGTGAAAAAAGCACTTAGAAGCACGAAGATCTTTTCCGGTGCTGGACCAGATTGTATCAAGAACTTTTGGTGGAAGAAGTTTACTTCTATACACCAACATTTGGCCCGCATATTCACCTCATATTCAAAATCGGACACGCCCATTCCGCAGTGGCTGGTGTTGGGACGCACTATACTCCTACCGAAAAAAGGCAACTTGTCCAGACCAGAGAATTACAGGCCAATAACTTGTTTAAACACACTGTATAAGATCTTTACAGCTGTCCTTAGCAACAGGATTGTTCGACGAATTGAGCCTGTATAGCGGGAGATGTACGAACAACGTGGCTCGAAAAAAGGTGTAGCAGGCTGTCGAGAGAACCTGCTAATTGACAGGTGTATCTGTAAAGACGCTGCCGCCCATCAGCGCGTCCGCGTCCTGTCAATGGCCTGGATTGACTACCGGAAAGCTTTCGGATCAACCTCTCATAGACTTATCATCTGTCTGTTAGAAAGCTTGAAGGTACATCCACACATAGTGAGATGCATAGAGAGATTGATGCTTCTTTGGAAAACTAGATTTACCATCTCATCTAGGAATCATCGTCTGACGACGAACAAGGTCAGCTTCCAGAGTGGCGTCTTTCAAGGGGATAGTATGAGCCCTTTGCTTTTTTGCATCACACTTCTGCCTCTATCTCTCGCACTACGAAATTCTCCTGGATACCTCTGTGGCGACACTAATCAGCGTGAGCATAAGGTCACTCATGTATTTTATATGGATGACCTGAAGATCTATGACGCTGGTAAAAGCAAACTTCGCACTGCTGTAAATATCGTCAAGAACTACCCAGGAGAGATTGGGATGGACTTTGGTTTGGACAAGTGTGCCAAAATTCATTTGAAGAAAGGAAAGATTACTGGCGTTGAACAAGGTATCTGCGACTAACATGCTCGCCGTCCCGGTTCTACTCTACTCGTTTGGGGTGGTTCAATGGACGAAGAACGAGCTTAAGGCCCTTGATGTTACCACGCGGACTTCTGAATCTCCAATGTCTTCATAACCGAATTGTTTTAAGTACAGCTTACATCGTTGCGAATGGCAGAGATCCTCTCCTAAAGATGGTCAGATACCACGAGATGATTGGATCAGAAGTGAGGAAAGTGCATTACTTCATCTAGATGATTCACGTCTAAAAGCCGAAGTAAAGAAAGCAGATGTTAGAAAATTTCACCAAGAGCTACTCTACAAGCATATGCACGGAAACTTTCACAAAAATGTAGAAAAACAATCCTTGTCAAAGGAGCAAACTTTTGCTTTCCTCAAATCATCAGGGCTCAATTCAGGTACAGAGGGCTTTATTTTTGCATGCCAAGACGGTGTAATCTCCACCTTAGCATACCGCGCCCGCATTTTATGTCAAGAAGTTCCCAGTGATAGGTGTAGAGCGTGTCATGCACACGCTGAGTACCTAGAACACACACTATCGGGGTGTCCGACCCACGCAGGAACAACGTATATCTATAGACATAATGCGGCCCTACGAGTACTTTATTACCACCTTTGTCGCTCTTACGGTTTTGGTCTCGACCCTGCCCTGCCGAACGCTCCAAGGGAGATAGAGTCAATTGTCCGAAACGAGAAGTGCCAGATTTTCTGGAACTACGATTTTCGGGCAGCAGTCTCCGTTGCGCACTCGAGGCCTGACATTGTTCTCCAAGACTTCGAGAAACGAACGATATTCGTGATCGAATTCTCGGCTCCGTCCGAATACAACATCACTGCAAAGAAGAAAGAAAAAGAGGAGAGGTATCAAGACCTTAAAAGAGAGCTGCAACGACTGTACCCAAAATATTCGGTACGAGTAATTGTCCTTGTGATAGGTGCTCTCGGAGGTGCTAAATTATCACTGGTTCGTAACCTTAAAGCCATACCCACGTGCTAAAAATATGCCAAGGCACTTGCGAGATGGATGCAGAAAGCTGTCATCCTTGAGTCGCTTCGTGTCCTCAAGACACACAAGGGTTTCGCCGGCGTGTCGTTGTGATTTTGTGGTGCCCTGTGACCACCCATCTCACGGATGTCAGACGTGGCCATAGATGTATTTTACCGCGGTTCTACTGGGGGCTATTGACATATTCTTTTTAGATGGCAGTTCCTCTTAGTGGTACCCTGCGGTGGTTGTTTAATTTTTTTTTAATTATATATATATGTATAGTCAGCACGTTGTACGCTGTAGGATATAGCTATATATATATTCAGCATGAGAGTAGAACTATAGAGTATAGACGATAGTAAGAAAATTGTAACTCGTAGCGTAAGCCGTATAGTATATCCAAAGATATTATAAGCCTAGATGCGGCACGGGGTGTCAGAGTGGGGGAACAATATATATAGGACATCACATTTTCTGCCATATCGAGGTGCTGCCCTCACCATACTACGAAGTCGGGCGCTGGTTTTCTCATTCTTCGTCAAATATGACTGTAAACCCTGGCGGACCGGCCGAACGCAAACATTACGCTACAGCGTAACGGTAAAGTAATGGTAAAGTAATATGGCATTTATAGAGTATTGAAGAGAATTTAAAGCATTTATTGTTTAAACAAATATATATCATACTTAATACATATATTTTTACAAAAACATTCTAGAATGAAATAAACATATAATTTTTTTAAACTACAAAGTTATTACAGGTCACGTAATTCCAGAAAGTCAGGGAATGTCAGAAAAAACCTGACAGAGTTAGGGAATTTTCAATAAATTAAAGTTGAAATTAATTTTATTATTATTGTTGAGAATCGCAAATATTTGATTGAAGATTAATGTGTTTCGGCTGGGGATTTAAACTACTTTGTAGAAAATTCATCTGTTTTGATTGAATTCAACTATTATTGGTACGAAATTAAAATCCTTTTTGCGGTTAAAATATAATATATCACGTTTTTCGTTGAAAATTAATCTTTTTTGGTGAAAAATTCAACTACTTAATTAGAAGTGGAACTACTTTCTTGAAAATTCATTTCTTTGGTTGATGTTTCTTCATTTTAGTTGAAACCTCCTTTCGTTCGAAATTTGATTCTTTTTGCTGACAATAATGTTTTCTAGATGTGAATTAATTTTTTCAACCGAAAAGTTTAACTCGTACATGTTATCTGGTTTAAAATTCCTGTATTTTATTGAAAACTCGAATTTTGTAGGAGAATATTTAATCTTCTTGGTGATTAGTTTATCCTTTTGGTTGGAAATTACATTAAAAATTTAAATATTCGGTTGAAAATTCATGTACTTTGTTAAAAATTCATCTTATTGGTTGAAATTTTGAAGATTGATCTTTCTGGTTAAAAATTAGATTTTTCTTATTTAGAATTCATTTTTTAAACTAGAAATATAACTTCCATTTTTTGTCGAAAATTTATCTTTTCCGATACAAATTTCATCTTCTTGGTTGAAAATTATACTATTTCGTTGAAAAATTACTTTAATTTTATTGAAAATTAATTTATTTTAATGAAAATCTAACCATCCTATTTTTAGTTGAAAATTGATCTGTTTTCGGTGAAAATGTATCTATTTGTTGAAAATCAATTTTTTGTAAAAGAGTACTCTCATTAGTTGAAATTTCATCTTTTTGGTTAAAAATGAATTTCTTTCGTTGAAAATACGTTGTTTTTTTTTGTTTGGAAATTTATTTCACTGACTGAAAATCATTCTACTTTAATTTTGGTAAAAAATTTATCTTTTTAGTTTGAAATGCATGTATTCGGTTGAATATTATATTTTTTTACTTGAAGATTCATCACTTTAGTTGAAAATTCATTCTAAATATTACATTTTTTTTGTTTGAAAATTTACTTTTTTTGTTAAGAATTAATTTCTTTTATTGAAAAAAAACTGTTCAGTTGAAAATTCGTTTTTTCTTTTTTTTGTTGATAGAAAATTCATCTTTTTTTGTTGTTGAAAATTCATAATTGTGATTAAAAAATAATTTCTTTGGTTGAAAGTTCGTTTCTTTTTAGTCGAAAATTAATTTTTTTATCTGAAGATATAACTATTCCATTTTCGATTAAAAATTTATATTTTTAGTTGAAACTTAATTAATTCTGCTGAAAACTCGTGTTTTTTTTTTAGTTTACTTTTCTAACTGTAAACTGAAATGCGTATTATATATTTGGTTTGTAAATTCATCTTTTATAATTTAATATTGAATTATTTTGTTGAGAATTCTTTTTTTTTTTTTGTTAAAAATTATACTATTTCATTGAAAATTAGTTTTTTTACTGAATATTTAACTATTCTATTTTGAGTTGAAAATTTATCCGTTTTTGGTGAAAATTTAACAACTTGATGAAAATCCATATTTTTTGGTAAAGGAATACTCTCATTAGTTGAAATTTCATCGTTTTAATTAAAAATCAATTTCTTTGGTTGAACATTTAATTGTTTTGTTGAAAATTCCTTTGTTTTTTGATTGCAAATTTATTTTACTGATTGAAAATTATCTTACTTTATTTTTTGTAGAAAATTTATGCTTTTAGTTAAAATGTGATCTTTTTCGTTAAAAAGTTATCTGCTTATTAGAAAATTTAGCTATTCTATTTTTTGTTAAGAATTAATTTCTTCCATTGAAAAAAAAACTAGTTGAAAATTCTTTGTTTTTTTTGTTGATAGAAAACTCATCTTTTGGATTGAAAAATCCACTATTTGAACAAAATTTCATATTTTTGGTTGAAAATTTATCATAGTGATTAAAAAATAATTTCTTTGGTTGAAAATTCGTTTGTTTTTAGTTCAAAATAAATATTTTAACTGCAGATATAACTATTCCATTTTCGTTTGAAAATTTATATTTTTCGTTGAAAATTAATCATTTTTGCTGAAAACTCGTTTTTTTTTCAAATTTACTTTTTGAACTGCAAATTGAAATATTATATTTATGATTTGTAAATTTGGCTCTTTTAGTTTAAAATTGAATTATTTTATTCAACAATAATTTTTTTGGTATGAAAAAAATACATTTTTTTTGAAAAAATTTTTTTTTCTTGTTGCACATTTATTTTTCTGACATTTTGACTATTCTAATATTGGTTGAAAATTTATTTTTTTTTCAGATGAAAATTCATAAACCTAGTTGAAAATGAGTCTTGTTTGGTAGAAAATTAATCTTTTGGCTTAAAAATTCATCATTTCAGTCAAAAATTAATTTCTTTGGTTGAAAATTTATCTTTTTGACTTGAAAACACAACTAGAAACTCTTTTAAATATATTTAAAAAAAAATTATTCTGCATTAGGGTCATTATACGTCAGGAATATCAGGATCTGCAAGTGGTTGTTCGATTTTAGGTAAACTTCGTGAAATTATAGTGTTATATAATTGACATTTCGGGTCCAAAGGATTTTTGAAAATTTTCAAAATTACGGGAGTTACGCCATGTTGAATTTCGGCATCACATTTTTTTGAAATATCTATATTTCTGCAACCATTGCACGAATTTGGATAAAAATTGTAGGTTTTGTAGATAAATGTATACGATTTAAATTGAAAATTCCAAAAAAATTTTGGTTTTCAATTTTGACCAAAAAAATGACCAAAAAAAGTTTGAATTCAGTTTTTCGTCAAGAAGGGAAAAAAATTTTCTTTTCTTGTTAAGACGATTCAATTCCTTATAATTTCACCTTTAATTTGAAAAAAAAAA
>CAKNXH010061001.1:3648-20637 GCA_932178445.1 Andricus quercusramuli | reverse complement strand
TTTTTTTTTTCAAATTAAAGGTGAAATTATAAGGAATTGAATCGTCTTAACAAGAAAAGAAAATTTTTTTCCCTTCTTGACGAAAAACTGAATTCAAACTTTTTTTGGTCATTTTTTTGGTCAAAATTGAAAACCAAAATTTTTTTGGAATTTTCAATTTAAAGCGTATACATTTATCTACAAAACCTACAATTTTTATCCAAATTCGTTCAATGGTTGCAGAAATATAGATATTTCAAAAAAATGTGATGCCGAAATTCAACATGGCGTAACTCCCGTAATTTTGAAAATTTTCAAAAATCCTTTGGACCCGAAATGTCTCTTACATAACACTATAATTTCACGAAGTTTACCTAAAATCGAACAACCACTTGCAGATCCTGATATTCCTGACGTATACTGACCCATTAATATTATTAATAAAAGTATAAAATAATATTTTTAAAATCCCCCTCACAGCAAGGCATATCGGTGGAATATCCCATTTATCTCCCGCGATATCGCAGGCATATCCCAGGAGGTTCCAGGGACATCACGAATGATCTCGATATCCTTGGAATGTCCCAAAGATATCTCAGAATATGCTGAGGATATCCCATTAATGTCCCAATTTTCAAAGTCCGGGATATCGCAAATTCCATAATTCGGGACATCTTAGGGTATTCTTACGATGTCCCGTATTTAAAATGCAGGATATGCCAAGGATGTCCCCAAGATGTCCCAAGATATCCTAATAATATAATTTTTTATAATATTATAAAAAACTGCATATATGTACCCTTTGCAAATAATTTATACTCACTGTTCTTTGAATAAACAAACTCAGCATTATTTAAAAATATATATTTCCCCGAAGCTACAAAAAATAAGAATCGAAGATAGTATGTAGAGCCGTCTTCATAACTTTTCAGTCTAGTCTTTTTCAACACTTATGACATGTTGTTGACCGTATAATCAAAATTTGGCAAAATCATGAAAAAATGTGAGGAAATTGTAAATTAGTAGGTATACCAAATTCAATGAATCATGCATGCAAGCAGTGCAATCTGCAGGTTTAAAAAGATTAGAAGTTTCGAAAAGCCGACCGGCTTTTTCTTCATTACAGTTAACTTAACCTCAAAAGTGCACAAAATGTATAAATGTATATGTGACGTGCGCCGAAGAAAGGGGGCTTACTCTGGAAAGCGAGATTTTTCAGGACGAGCGGTCGAAGTCGACCCGATAGACGCGACTTTTAGGAGAGAGGGAAGACTAAGGAAATCTTCCCTCTCCACTTGCCACTATATTCTCACGCATATAGCGGCGCTGCTCACGGACGGGGTATAGATGAGACGCGGAGATGTAGTGGTGAGTGGCGGGAGGTGTTTCACGGAATCTCGAACTCTCAAGCGAAAGCACGATTTCTCGGGTACCTATCAACTCAATTATTAGCAATAATAACGCTCGGAAATTTTTTTCGATGGTTTCATTAAAAAGAGCAACTCAAAAACTATCGAAAGGTGTAAAAACCTCGATTTCGATTTTTTTAGAGTAAGCCCCCTTTCTTCGGCGCACGTCACATATACTTTAATGAATTTAATTAGTTTACAGTGGAAATCAAATCATTAGTCACAAAAGTGAACAAAAATTGTTATTCAGTAAAATGAAAAATAAAAGTAATTAGTTAAAACATCAAATTTTTCATGAGTTTTATCCAGCATTGCCACGCAGATATATCTATAACCTCCAGAGAGCCTCCACATACCTAATACATGTAAAATATACATAAAAAATTTATTAAAAGTAATAAAATTGTTGCTCTTTTATGTATATTCCTTTTTATTTCTTGAATTTTTAATCCCCTAGTAATTACTTGAAATATCAGCAGAATTTTTTATTACAATATCGGGATATTTGTGGGACATTTTACTATGGTATTAGGATATCCTGCGAACATTCCGTGCGGGATATCGTTGGCATATCCTGTCATGATATCCTCAGGAGCGGAAATCTTGATATCCCTGGAATATGCCACGGATATCCCGGGAGATTTATGGGACATTTTTCTGGATATCACATATCCTGCCGAGATATCCTAGGGATATGCCAAGGATATCATTTTGTTGTGAGGGCCTAATTCAAAATGCTCATAAATGCTCATTAAATTCTCAAAGCACATAAAGGTCGAGCATATTCTCATGCTCGTGAGAATTTCTCCGAGCTCTTAAACTTTTTAGAACACTACGCACTAACACACTTCCCAACAATAATATATAATATCTTTGCTTCCCAATATAATGAAAATAGTGCGATGTCTACAGGCACACCGAAAATACATATTTGAAATAAATAATCAAAAATTAATAATAACAGAAGCCCTGAAATGATGGTAATAAATAAACTGAATTTCGAGAGAAATACTCTCGAAAAGGTTTATATTTTTGAAATATTATTATAATTTCTAATACGTTCATGTTTCTATAAATGATAGATATGATTTTCCAAATTATAATTTTTTGTACATTGAACCTCGCATTGAACTTTAATGTTTGTTACTTGGCTGAACCGAAATTTAAGTGCATCTAAGAACATATAGAATTTTTGCAAATCTGTAGCTTGAGACAGGGTTTTTTTTTGGAGAGATAAATCAAGGCTGAAAAATTTTCCTTTGATAAATATTTTTTTAAATTAAAATAATCAAATATTTAAACGAAAGAAAAAACATTTTCAAGTGTACATTTTTTAAAAATATTGTTTAAATTCAAAATGGCATTAATTGAAAAATATATATATTCGTGGATAAAAAATTTTGAATACATTGTATTTTTTTAGAATTACAACAAATTTTCTCAACAATCGAATTGTTTATTAAAAAAAAACTAAAATGGAATTTCCAGATAAATCAGGGCTGCCAATTTTATAACAGCAATGCAAATTAAAAATAACTAAAAGAATAACAGAGAACAAGTAACTATTGAGACTATACTGATGAAATAACTGTTTTTTTTTCAAATTTATACTAAATAAAATTAAAGTATTACAAAGAAAAATAACAACATTTTACTTTAAAGAATTAAAATTGTTTAACAATTGAAATTAATAACAAGAAGGAAAAGATGGAAGGGTTTTCAAATTAATAATTATTATTCTGAATCTTATGATATACACGGGTTGCTGTGATATACATTTTGAAATTTGTATTCTTTTCCCAAAGAAAACCATTTTTATAATATATTCTTTTCATTAACTTCAACTCAAAATAGCAACAAGAACAACATTGCAGATATCAAGAGTAATTTTCCACAAGTGGGCATTTATAAAACTCATAGATAAGTGATTCACGAATTATTTTATTTCAAACAGGCAGTAAAAAGATAAAAGTTTTTAAAACTTTTCAATAATTTCCGAATATTTATTGTTTACACCTTCAATTCAAAAATGTAAGATAAAATATTTATAAAGTTGCATTCATTTTAACTTACCAACATGTGGGCCTAGAGGCGTAGACCATTCCATCATTCGATTGAAATTAAAAAATGAATTTTTTAATTTTCAAATTATCGGTTTCACAATTAAAAATTCGGAGCCTAAGTATTTAGACGACTAAAAATATGAGCAAATAGCGCAGGAAAAGTCACAAATTACGTGCTTAAAAACATTTCTACATAAGTCCGGAAATTCTTAGCCAGCTTTCTGGGACTGAAGAGCTACCTGCGATGAAGTAGTGAATAGATGTATAGTCAGAACTTTTCTGGTCATTTGACTATTCCTGAATTTTGCAAGTCAGATTTTGGAACTAATAAAAACTTCTGATAGAATAATTTTGATTGTGCTTATTTTCAAAAATATATTAAAGCACATATATATTAATAATAATCCTATTATTAATTATAAATTTATTTATAAAATATTATTATAAATATATTTTGTTTGGGGGCAAGATACATAAAATTTTATCAAATATTATATAAAAAATCAAATCTAATAAAAAATAATTCTATCATACAATTTTATTTCATTTAATTCATAATTAATACAAGCATGAAAATTTAAGAATTATTTTACTCTAAATTGCTAATATTACACGCGAGAACTCTACACAATCATATTTATTAAACAAATTAATTATTCCCAATTTCAACTCAATATGGTTATAAATTCTACACAAAATAATACTTTAAATTTTGCAAATTTAAATAAACTTTCCAAACAAAAAGAGTTCCACATAAAATATTTTTATGAACAATTCCTAAAAAATTTCAACTATTTTTTTCACAAAATTTACGATGTGTGATTTAATCGTGTTAAGATCACATTTAAAACATTAAATTGGTTTAATAAATATGATTTATGAAATATGAAATTGCTACCGCCTCTTTTTCAAATAACAACCCGGTAAGAAGGCTTGAATAGAATAGGATTGAAAAATGCAATTCTTGTGAATACTTGATTTTCCCTTTGTTCTCTTATATCAGAAACAGTATTAGAAAGAAGCAACTGCTATTCCTGTCAATACACTTTGAAAAATATATTTTTCTGAGAAATATAATTTTCGATCGAATTCACATACAATTTATTCAGAATTAGTTAAATTCAGGAATTTAGGATAGAACCTAATGATAATACGACTTCTTCCAGACTAATAATTTAAAATTTATTTTAAAAAATATATACGAAAAGATAACGTTTCGGAAACCCAGCTAGCTTCCCTCATCAGATCTTTAAAACATTTGAAAAAATTCCTTGAATTTCTCTATGTGTGTGTTCCATAAAGTTTTTTATATAGTGCTGTAATTAATTAGTATTTTTTTTATTTTAGAATTTAACTATTGTGTAAAAAATGGTGAAAAAAGATAAAAAAACTGTCTTGTGAAGACGGGGCATACACAGAATCTATTATACTCAATTCAGTTCATTATACTGAAGTTGAGGATAATACATTACATATAAATCCGATGTAAATTTCTTGAATTCAAATCACTTGATGTCTCCGAAGTGCAAACTTGAATTCATTTAAATAGACTCTTCCTAACTTATATTCCAAAATTAATAATTCAAACAATTTTATGCACACATTTCTTGAAGGAATTAGGGTGAATTAAATACGCTTCAAGTCTATCCTGCTTCACGGAATACGAGAGAGATGTCGGAAATTACATTTGTGAGATAACCTATTCTATTTTTGTACATTGAAGCCTGAAGGGAAAATCAGGTATTAAAAATAATAGAATTATCTCTGCTTTTACGTTAAAATCAGAAATTTTTAATCTTATTCTATTCAAGCCTTCTTTACTGGAATTTTTCTGCATTAAAAAAATTAACTTAAGTCAAATTATATTGTATTTCAAAAAATATAAGCAATACTATTACTAGGTTATTAGGTATTAGTAACTATTAAAATTTTATCACTAATGTTACAGTACATTTAATCTCAAAGATATTAATATCTTCGTGTAATTTTCTCCATGACAAATGTAGCAGCTAATAATGTTCATTACGATACTATTACATTTTAATTTAATTCAATTGTAAATTTTATGCATCTATGCATTTCCTTGATGCGAACAATAAATTAAAAAATATTTAACATAAAATTTTTAATTTATATTTTTAAGTATGTACCGACTGAGTATCGGCTATTCGATGACTAGTTAGCGAGGTAAGGAGCGAGGGGGGAAAGCAGTTTGGTGGCGTAATCTACAGATTGAGAGGCATGGGGAGATCGGGCAATTTTCGCCGGGAGCGCCAACTACATTTAGTTCCTCGAACTATACCCCGTGCCGCATTTAGGCTTATAATATCTTTGGTATATCTACTATAATAAAATTGATGTGAACTTGATAAGTTATCTAACGTTAGGTCTTTGCCTGCACTCTTATTGGTTGACTCTGAGAATTCAACATAGCAGTGTAAAAGTCAGCGAAATTTGAAAATATAAAATGAGAAGAAAACTATCATTAAATAAAATGAAATGACTGAAACAATTACTATCTTGACATGATAGAATTTTATACGAAAGTTAATTTACGTTATTTAGATTAATCTGATTTAATGACACAAAAAACAAAATACAACATTTTAATTATGATTCACAAGAAGAGAGATAGAGAGAAAGAAGGTGCGCGCACGTGTACTGTGTCCGCAGTGATGCCAATATTGGTAGCGTTCAGGTTTCTCACCGAGTGCACTCGTCGGAAGAACCTGTGAAAGGGGCGTGGTTTACGAAAGTGATATACGAAGTGTCATGTTATTTGAACGGGTGCGTTTGAAAGGCTTTGGCGCGAATATAAATATTGACATCTAGTTTTCACATATAACAACATAATATGTTTCATGCCCCTTTATTATATGATAATAGAGAGGCAGCCAAAGAAAATTATTGTCGCTGTAATGGTCCGTTCTGTCCGTCCGACCGGTGAGGGCAGAAAGTCCATAAGAGTAAAAGAGATAGAGAGCGGAAAGTGGGACAAAAAGACGAATGTATCTGACCAGCCGGATTCCTGGCACCCCCCACCATCGCTCCATTACTTTGAACGGCGCGTCAATTTGAATAGAACTCACAAGGAGAAAATACATATTTAATTGAAGATGTAAGCAACGCAGAATCATTCATCAATAATAATAAATTCAGTTCAACATCAAATAGTATTTTAACTTCAATTAAATAGTATATTATGCACCTAGGGGGAGAAAAAGTGCCTCTCCCCCTTGGCGCATACAATATTTTTTATCACAAATGGATGATTTCAGGCATTTCTCGAAATACAGTCATGATTTCAGTCCATATTAGATTTCGTATAATAAAGCATGAAATTAATGTTAATCTAATCTATGATAATTATAGAGGTAATTGATTGTAACTTATTACAGATTGCCCAAAATTCATTCTTAAAACTGTCCATAAATTACCGGAAATTTATGGAAAATTTCGGTAATTTATGGTAATTTTACAGGTGAATATGGTAACTTACCCAAAATTCATTTTCAAACATTTTCATAAATTTTCGGAAATTTATGAAAAATGTTCATGAACTTCCGGAAATTTATGAAAATTTTTGGTAATTTATGGTAATTTTCCAGGTAAATATGGTAACTTACATTGGAATACCCAAAATTCATTTTTTTAATTTCCATAAATTTCCGGAAATTTATGGAAATTAAAAAAAATGAATTTTCGGAAATTTATGAAAAATTTCGGTAATTTATGGTTATTTTACAGGTAAATATGATAACTTCACATGGAATACCCAAAATTCATTTTCAAAAATTTCCAGGAATTTCTGGAAATTTATGAAAAATTTCGGTCATTTATGGTAATTTTACATGTATATATGGTAACTTGCCCAACATTCATTTTCAAAAATTTCCGGAAATTTATGAAAAATTCCGGTAATTTTTGGTAATTTTACAGTTAAATATGGTAACTTACCATGGAATACCCAAAATTCATTTTTACAAATTTCCGGAAATTTATGAAAAATTTCGATCATTTATGGTAATTTTACATGTACATATGGTAACTTACCCAACATTCATTTTCAAAAATTTCCATTTTCCGGAAATTTATGAAAAATTCCGGTAATTTTTGGTAATTTTACAGTTAAATATGGTAACTTACCATGGAATGCCCAAAATTAGTTTTTACAAATTTCCATGAATTTCCGGAGATTTATGAAAAATTTCGGTAATTTATGGTAATTTTACAGGTATATATGGTAACTTCCCATGAATAACCGCAAAATTCTATTATCTCCAACCAAAATTTCCTCTCAGTTTTTACCGTGAGTGGGCTGATAATCATAAAATGCAAGCTTATAGATAATCTTCATTATTAATATCTGACGTCACTTTTCAGTCCCTAGGGAGTAAAAAGTAGAGCTTTAGCCCCACTTCATAGGCGTCGAAAAATATTCACATTGAGAGATGGATAAAATTACATAATTGGAAAATTTAATAACATTTTCTACACATAATCTAATATTGAAATAAATGCCTGAATTTTGTCAGAAATTTACTCTTAGCAACAGCCGACAAAGTGAACTCTTTCTGTTCTGCACGTACACTATGGAGGTCAAAAAATTTTTACCAATTTTTCGCGGATTTCAATCAATTATTTTATAAGAGTTAATTATACTATTTAATTCAACCCTGTTATCGGCTAAAATTCTTAACGCCTGTGTCCCACACATGCGCAGTTGAATTTATTTCTGGTGTATTGCTGAGAAAGTCTTCACAAGCTGGGAAATATTTGGAACCACTCACGATAAAAAAGCACCCCGATTCTTTTACTTATATATTATTTTCCTTTAATATATATTGTGTATCTAAAACAATTAGTTTTTATTATTATGTTCAATTATAAATTATGACAGGACAATAAAACATCAGACTAAGGGTTAGTATGCTTATTATTTATTATTTATGTTTCACTGTTAAGTACAATAGTCTGTTACTAGTTTAAGGTTAGTGAACCTGCTTTCTTTAGTGAAAATGTAAGTAAATGATAATAATCACTAATTAACATCTTCATAGATAGAGTTACACTACTTTTTAGCTTTACTACTTTTTAATATTTATTAAATATTATGTAATTGCTGAGTATCCATACAAAATATTCACATGTGCAGTATTAATTATTGGGAGCCAAATGTCCGAGATTTGTCGTTGACCTTCATTTTTACATTCTCATTATAATGAGAAGGTATTGGTTTTATGTGAAAAATGACTTTCGCGGATTCCATCAAATGTCGAAGTTTTGAGACCCCCTGAGTCAGAAAAAAATAGTTTTTACGTCGGTGTCTGTCTGTCGTTGTCGTTGTAGTCTGTAAACACGATAACATTTGAAAAAATTATCCGATTGGATTGCCCCTTGGCACACTTCACAAGAGTGTGAAAAGAAAGGACCATTTTTCTTCGAAATTTGAAATTTTTATTCACGGTTATTCATAGAACATGAAAATTTGAACAATTTCTCCTAATGACTTTTTTCGATAAAAGTAAAATTGTCAAAGCTAAAGCATTTTCAAAAGCCAAAAAAACAAACGAAAATTAACATCGTGAGCCAAACAACGCACGATATGAAAAAAAGTCAAGACAAAAAAAGTGTTTTTTTTTTGCACGCCCTACAAGGTTATCATAACGACTTTTTGAATTTTTTTGAAAAATTGAAAATTCACATTTTTATTGCACAAAAAATAATGAAAAATCCAAAAATTTCATTTTACGGCCAAACTATGCAAGTTACGAGAAATGATGATTTAACAAAAATTATGCACTCAAAAAAGATCTACAAATTTGTTATTGGTCATTCTCATCAAAACTTTGCTTATTTACTTTCTTTTTCATCTCGTGTGTGTTTCTTCAAAATATCTCATTGTTTTCATGTTCTCAATACTATTTCTAACCATTGAAACAATAAAATAACTATTATTAATGCTCACGGTACTTGAAAATTTGTATTTTTACATTCTCATCCAGAGAAGATATTAGATTTGTGTAAGATTTGACTCCCCCCCCCCCTGCCCCCCGGTTTTTGTCAAATGTCCATTTTTCAATAATCATTTTAAAATTTATCATATACATATTCCAAAAACGACTTAGATACTTTTTTTCTCCCCTTTGCAGGTAGTTGGAAAAAATCTATCAAATTGTATGATTTATTAGAACGATACGGAAGTATACGCTTGAGTAATGGAATTTCCTTCTTCATTTGATATCAAATACAAATTTAGTCTTTTTTATCTAAAGAACTTTTGCGTTTCTATTATACGGTGAACAGAAACGAGCGCGAAGCGCGAGTGTCTTGATGAGAATGTGTTCCTTAAGGTCGATAGAACCTTAAGTAAATTATTTCTTCTTTTTATGTAAAACTGATGTAATTAAACCAAAAGCAAGTCATAACGATGACGTTTATTACGAGAGTATTAGCCCGCGAAGCGCGCCATAGCGAGCACACGATGTGCGAAAACCTAGAGGAACTGAGTTCAAAGCGTCAGGCAAATGTGTCCGAGCGCGTAGAGCGAGGTGAACACATTATCGAGCGCGAAGCGCGAGATAAACATATCATCGAGCGGGAAGCGCGAGATCCAATAGGTGCACGCCCTAGGCGCGCTCAAACTTGCGAGTGAATGCACGAGTGAATATTTTTTATGGATACTCAGCAATGACATAATATTTAATCGTGCTCTTGATTTAGAATTAAAGAGCAGGAATTTTTCTTGATTTCATGATTTTTCATAATTTTTAAGAACACGATAATATGTTACAAATAATTCTGTGTTCCAGTATATTGTTCAGAGTTCGTCAGATAATAAGAATCAATTATAAATTTTAAGGTTGGATAATTTTAAGCCACATTGATGGGTCCCCAAAGCAAACCCCATAATTGACAAATTTAAATTTTACGTAATATTGCGGTTTGTTGACACTTTTCAAAAGTTTAAAAATGATAAATAATCATTAATCGGTAACTTACGAATACCCAGTCATTTTTTAGGTAGTATTTAATTGTTTAAACAATTTCAATTTGTTTAAATATTGGTTTCTTTTCAGTTATGTCGCGAAATGAACGTATTTTCTATACTATGTGAGTTCTTTAATTAATTACAACAATAGAATAATTTGTTTAAATAATTTTACAATTACTTAAATAATACGTATTTGTTCAAGTATATATTTTACCTGAAAAAGGAGGAGAAACATTTTATCTTACTAAATTTTCGACAAATTTTCATATTTTTAAGTACGAATTTGTTTATTATGAATAATCGTATATGTTTAAACAAATGTAAATTGTTTAAACAATTTTTTTGTTCACATATTTTATTTTTGCTATTTTTCGAAAGATAGAAATATATTCATGTTCTACTTTGCTCTTTAAGAATAATCTTAAATATTGAAACAAATTGAAATTGTTTAAACAATTGAATATTAGTTATGAAATCACTGGGTATTTTTAAATTATAGATTAATGATTATTTGTTTTTTTTTTAACTTTTAAAAAGCGTCAATAAACCGCAATATTACGTAAAATTCAAATTATGTAACATATTATGTGTAACATATCATTGCGCTTAAATATTGGATTTACAAAAAGCTGACTTTTTCCCATGTTAAATCAATGGGAAACTTCATGGTCTTTGCGCCACCCCTGATTATTAACCGATTTTGCTCAAATTTTGAGATTTTTTCGGGCATTCGAACAAAACTGGGGTGTGAGAGCAGAGAAATTCGAAAAAAAAATCCACCAAGTATAAATAAGAACCACCCTAGTGTATAAATACAAATTTTCATATCCAACCATAGAAATTCTATCGCGGCACTGATGATGTACTATTATAAATATGATCGAAATCAGTATATGAATAACTTGGCTATCTATCTTGACGATACAGAGCTGATTTTCCTTTTCTTTCACTTTCTTCCAAAAAATGCACTTCCCTCAAATGTATTTTCAGGTTGAAAATCTTTGCGAAGGTGGCAGAACATAAATTACATTTGACTTTTTCGTTCATCACGTTATTATTATTTTCATTATTTTTTAGATCTACCGATCCGCTGCATTCAGCCATATCTTAGAATTTAGAATTTAGAAGACAGAGCAGCAATCGAGCAGACGAAAAATGACGCGAAGGCTATGGTAGCGATGGTGGGGGGAGCCAGGAATCCGGCTGGTCAGATCCATTCGTACAAATAGTACTTTCTACCTCTTTTACTCTCATGACTTTTCTGCTTGCACTGGTCAGAAGGACAGAGGTATAAATGTACCACAATTGCATTAAACGAATGACTGTTGGAAACGTTGATGTTTACAACAATCTTAGAAAGTGATGATAAAGATAGTGATTATGAGGTGGAAATTGGAATTGTGATGGAAATTTGAATGAAAGTTCGAGGCCCAAGGAAAACGCCAGTTCGAATAATAGGATTTGCTACTATGGGATTTTGGTCTTTTCCCAAAATAACAAGGTGTTTTCCGGGCGCGAAGTCGATATCCGTAAACTTATTTATACACTCTTCACAATTCAATTTGCTTTTTACCGCGGGTTTTACACAAATTTCATTACAAATATGCCGAATTTTCCAACTTCCCGCTAATTCTTCCCGCCAATTTCAGAATTCACTCGCATCCACCTACCTTTTTTCGACGGGTGAGAAAGTCACCCATCGAGTGACCCCCACCCGTCACTCTGGTGATTACTGAACGCTTCACCCGGCTCGATCCGCTCACTCACCCAGTGTCGCTGAACGGTTCCGAGTGCACCCGAGTGCACTAGGTGAAAAACCTGAACGAACCCATTGGAGGCCGCGCGCTGGTTGGCTGCAGTTGGCGCGCAATTCAAAATAGGTATTCAAAATCGCTTTATCAGAAGATTATATCAGACGATTCGGGCATTCAACTGCGACAATGAGAGCTCATTCTCAAATAAAAGAGATGTTAGAGAAAAAGGATTGGGATCTATCGATATTTCCCGGAATTGTGCAAATAACAACAGAATACGAAGAAGAAGAGCACGAGCAACTTTTGCAAGAAATATCGAATGGACACAACCAATACGATAAACTGAATGTCAAACAGAAAGAAATTGTCGATTTGATTCTCCGAGTTGCAGAAGGATGTCATATTTTCGGTAAATGTTTTTACATTGACGGACCAGGAGGATCAGGAAAAACTTTTGTTTATAACTCTGTTCTACTTATTGAAAGGTCAAGGTAAAAATATTTGCACGATGGCCTTCACCGGCATTGCTGAACATTACTTCCTCATGGAAGAACAGTGCACAAAACTCTTGGTTTGTCAGTGCCTCTATTTGCGGACTCGACTTCCAACATTTTAGCTCAGTCAAAAGAACAGGGTGCACAGTCTTCCCCTTTTTTTCTTAGTTTCCCCTTTTTTCTTGAAATTCCTCTTTTTTACCCCTATTCTCAAAAAACTTCCCCTTTTTCCACTTTTCTCTTTAAATATACGATATTTGAATTTGTAACCATTATTGAATAATAATCAAAGCATTTATAGCACTTAAAAAAATTATTTATGAATAAATAAGGTATACGTTTCAAATGCTGACAATTAAATAATGAATAATCTTTCAAAAAATTTGAAGATGAAACATTTTAAAGCAAGTTGAAAATGTGAAAACTGGAGACAGACGTTATTATCCAATATAAAATTGGAACAGTTACAAAATATATAGTACTTTTTAAATAAGTATTACAAGATTAACACATTTTAGTTGAAATGTACAAAGTTAAATACCTAATTGAAAAATGGAATATTCCAGATTCATCAGCTGCAATTTCAAATGTTCTAACTTGAGCAATTTTCAATTTTTTTAAATCTTCGCTTGAAAATTTAACTATTGCTGAAACTTTTTTTTTCGTTGAAAATTAATTTTTTTTTAAACTCGCAATTAAACTATTTCATTTGGGTTTGAAAGTTGATATTTTTTAGTCGGAAATTTAACTATTTGGTTGCAAGTTCATGAATTTCGTTTAAAACTGATATTTTTGGC
This sequence comes from Andricus quercusramuli, assembly GCA_932178445.1. NCBI lineage: Eukaryota > Metazoa > Arthropoda > Insecta > Hymenoptera > Cynipidae > Andricus > Andricus quercusramuli. The sequence continues at coordinate 7,147 of CAKNXH010061001.1, read as the reverse complement.
AGAAAATTGGTTGAAAATTCAACAATTTGGGTGAAAATATATTTATTTGGTTGAAAAGCTGTCTTTTTGGTTGAAAATCAAACTGCTTTGTTAAAAATTAATTTTTTTTAAACTGAAAATTGCAGTTTTTTATTAAGAATTATTGTTTGTATTAAAGGCTTATATTTTTGAATTCAACTGTACTGTAGAAAGTTCTTTTTTTTGGTTCAAAAGTTCAATAAGTTTGTAGAAAATTGGTTTTTTTATTTGAAAATTAGTTTCTTGACATGAAAATGTAGCAATTCCATTTTTGGTTCAAAGTTTATCTTTTTCATTTGAAAAATTCAATTATTTGGTTGAAAATTTATGTAATTTGTTAAAAACTCGACCTTTTTTGTAGAAAATTAATCTTCTTGCTTTAAAACTCGACATTTGGAATGCAATTTTTTCTCTTTATTGACTAAAATGTAGGGACTTTAGATTTTTAATTGAGCTACACCAGCGCCATAAGGCCCTCAGGCCCGACGAGCAGTCAGTCGTTGGCGAACCTCCGAGCCGCAAACAACCTTCCGTATCACCGTGTAATACCTTATTGTTTGATAAACGTATATACTATATTTATGTCTCTTACAAAAAAATCTCTTTTGTTTGAAAACTCAACACTTGTTGCGAATTCGTGTTTTTGGATTAAAGATTTAACTGTTTTATAGCAAATTTGAATTTTTCCACGAAAACTAGACAGTTTGGTAGAGAATTCAACTAATTGGTCGAATTTTGAACTACTCTGTTAAAAATTCATAGTTTTAGTTGAAGTTTTTTTTTGTTTGTTAAAAACTAGGCATATAACTGAAAATTTCAATGTTTGGTTGAATATGTATGTTTTAATTAAAAATTCATATTTTTGTGTTAAAAAATCAACTGCGCTGTAGAAAAGTCTTCTTTCAGGCTTCAAAATTAAACAATTTGGGAGAACATTTTTGTCTAAGTTATATCTACAAATTTGCTTTGATCCATTTTCTTATAGGACGTATAGTTTTTCATTTAATCGTGAAAAATAACATTACAAATGAAGGAGTCAAATTTTTGTAAAACGACTAGAGATTAATGGCAAATAAGGAACGAATATTTCACATTTAATTCTCAAAGATTTTGTGTAAATGTAGGGAAGTACAAAGACGGACCGCGTAGCGCGAGGTAAATACATTATCAAGCGCGAAGCGCGAGAACCAACATTCGCGCGCCTTAGGCCCCAGAAATTGTTATCCCTCAGCTGAAACGATTCGATTAATTTTTAGCGTTTTTACTTCGCTCTACTGAAGAGTTTATTTTTTAATTTAAATTGAATGTATTAATTATAGTAAGGATGAAATAACAAATCTTGGGGAAAATATTTATGAGAACGATGTTAAACATATCTAAAGTTTTTATTTAACTAATTTTATTTTTTCTCTCTTCTTTTTATATCACTCTGGATGGATTTCCAACGATCTAAGTACATCCAATTTTTAAAAATAAATCTTTAATGGCAGAAATCATTGAAAAATCATTGATAATTGTTTTAAAATGTAACATGTCTTACAAGAAGATTTTTCTTTTCGACATATGAAAATAAATGTTTAATATTTCCCCTATTTTCCCCTTTTTCGTGAGAAAAATGCCCTATTTCCCCTTTTTTGAGCTCCTTTTGCGCTGTGCTTCCTAAAAGAAAGAAAAAGATTCAAAGAAGTAGACGTATTCCTTTGGAACGAAGCACCGATAACAGCACGTTTTGCACTCGAAGTCATGGAGAGAACATTGCGTGATTTCATGTCTAATGATTTGCCATTTGGTAGAAATTGTGTTGTTTTGGGTCGTGACTTCAGGCAATTGCTGCCCGTAAATAAACGTGAAACTCGCAGTGAAACGGTCAACTCATCAATCAAATTCAGTACTTTGTGGAACAGTTTCAGAATGCACTGTTTATCGGAAAACATACGAGCTTTACAAAATAAAAAATACATAGTTTTCTCAATTTCTTCTTGGTATGGGCAATAGTAAGAAATCGAAGCATAAGTGAAGGACTTTGCAATGGGACTAGATTGCCCGTATTAAACTTTTCTCCCAACGTTTTGCGATGTGAAATTTTGACAGACAGTAGAGCGGGCGAAATCGCTTATCTCAATCGGATAACACTGCACTGTGAAAATACTTATCCATTTTCATTCAAAAGGAGACAATTTCCAGTTAAAGTAGCATTTGCAATGACAATCAACAAATTACGAGGACAAACTTTCGATGGAATTGGAACTGATCTAACAAAAGATGTTTTCAATCACGGACAGCTGTACGTAGCTTTTTCAAGAGATCTTGGGATTCATTGAGAGTTTATTTAAGTAGCTACGCCATACAAGATGGCAAGAAAATGAAAAATTACGGTTGTCAAGAGACTTTTGCCTGATTTGAAAACTCCGTGTCTCAATATATTCGAAAAGTGTGATATAATATAATGTATGAATATAATGAAATGTCTACCGTAGACGAAAATTTCATTTATATTCGAGATGGAAATAATTAGGTTCAATATTTTCAATAAATATTTAGCCTTAGAAATGGAGCTTTATAGCATAGCGCGCGGTACGTTCTAGTCTATATATATTCACGACGTATGCGTAAACACAGACGTCCCTGCATGCAGGGACGTCGCCATAGGCCCTATAAAAATTCAATGGACCAACATGGGTCAGTTAGATTAGTTAGAAATTAGAAGTTACGGTTCCGTTCAACTCTTCTCTATTTGCTAAGGTTTTCTCCGATTCGACTGTCCAGTGTCTAGTGTCTCAAACCGGTATCCCTCGCGTGTTAGTGTGTGTGCCCTTGTGACAGTGTTGTGCACTGGGAAACCCGAATCTGAGATTTCCCATCTTGGAATAATTCGAACCAATTCCATCCTGAATTGGACCCACTATTGTTTTTCATCAACAATTAGAACCCTTTAAACACCAATTAAGGATCTACCTAATTTTGATTCACATCAAGGTGCACAACCCCTTCTTCCATGCCACTACACGGAGATCTCAAAGAACATCTAGATTCCATTTGATTCTTCAATCGAATCAATAACCCGTAAGTCCTCATTCTAATAAATCTGATTTCATTCATCTAACTCCTTTGGGCCATAATATATGAGTTTCCTTTATTTTAAAGGTCCTGGCCAAGGATTAGAGACAAGTTTACAAGTCATCCTTCAGCTTCTTGTGCTAAACCCTTAGTAATCAATAAATTTTAATTGTAATTATTTATAATAAATTATTCAATCAAATCTTTCATTTATTTATTAGCTATTAGTAGATAGGTAGGGCGCGTTCTGGACCACTTTTTTCCGTATGATTAGCAACTTGCGGCTAGACTGTAGAATGCTGTGAGATTGGTTTCGCTCCTTGTGCTGACTTGCGAATCACAGTCTTGAGATGTCCAATATCGAATAATATAATATAATATGATATGATATGATATGATATGATATGATATGATATGATATGAT
>CAKNXH010061000.1:182097-210245 GCA_932178445.1 Andricus quercusramuli | reverse complement strand
GTGTGCTGCCATATCAACATATTTTACCACAAAAAATGCCGAAGAAAGAAGTTGATAATTATTTTTGTCCAAATTAAATAATTTTTTCTCGATTTTTCAGTTTAAAAATTAACTTGGACAATAAAAAAATTTCGAGGCAAGAAACGGAGTTAATCGGAGTTTCAAATAGCTAGAAAAAATATTTTGAACTTTTCCTACGTGAAATATTGCACCCTCGTTATTTTTTTGGTGAAAGTTCAACTATTTCGTTGAAAATCGATATTTTGCATTTGAAAATTAAAGTATTTGTTTGAAATTTATTTAATTTGTGGAAAATTTGACTTTTTTGTAAAAAAAAATCTTTATGGTTGAAAATTCATCTTTTTGACATAAAATTCAACTATTCTTTTTCTTTGAATATTTTTTGGTTGGAAATTTTTTTTTTTCAAATGAAAATGTAACTATTATTCCAGTTGAATGTTCAATAATTTTAGTTGGAAATTCATTTTTTTATTCTTTTTTTTTTTGCTAAAAATTTATTTATTTGATTTTTGGCAGGAAAATGATATTTTTTAGTTTAAATTTGTCTTTTGGTAGAAATTCATATTCTTGGTCAAAAATTTAATTATTCTAGTTAAAGATTCAGCATTTCAGTGAAAAATTCATCTGTCTGGTTTAAAATTCAACTATTAGAGTTACATATTCACAATTTCATTTGAAAATTCATATCTTCTCTTTTTGCTCGAAAATTCAACTATTTCAGTTGAATATTCATTGTTTTAGTTGAAAACTCTTATGTTGGGCTTAAAATTAATGCTTTTTTTACTAAAAATGTTACTATTCCATTTTCGGTTGAAAATTATTTTTTTTTAAGTTTAAAATTCAACTATCTGGTTGAAAATTTGTCTTCTTGAATCAAAAATTCAACTATTTTGTTAAAAATTCATGTATTTTGTTGAAAAATTGTATTTTTTTTACAGAATAATTATTTTTATTTGAAAATTAATCTTCTGGTTCAAAAATTCATCTTTTTGGTTGCAAATTCAAGTGTTCCAGTTGAGTATTCATAATTTCAGGTGAAAATTTATTTATTTTTTTTTTAAATATAACTATTCAGTTGAAGATTCACAATTTTATTTGAAAATTCATCAATTTGGTTGAAAATTCAACTTTTTTGTTGAAAATCCGTTTTCTTTTTTGGTTGGAAATTAATTTTTTTGATTGAAAGTATAACTATTTAATTTTTTTCGTTGAAAATTGATATCTTTACTGGAAACTTTGAGTATTTTTTGAAAGTTGATTTATTTTGCAATGTTTTGCTCTGTTGTGTTGAAGTATGTTTAGAATAAACGTCACGAATTAAAATAAATTGAAAAAATAAAAAAATATAATAAAAAAATATAAAAAAATAAATTGAAAAACTTGACCGGGGAAAACCAGGAATTTGAAATCGGCCGCCGAGTCGCCACCCTGAAAATGTCTGTGCTTGACGAAGGAAAACCAGTTGTACAATTAAAAATTTTAAACCTTTAAAATTCAAAGATTTTAAGAGTAGGCATTGCAAACCAAATTCTTTGAAATATTCAAAATTAAGAATTTTAAATATTCAAAACTAGAAATTTTCGAGAATGTCAAATCAAACTTATTTATAGATTCAAAATTGTTATACTGGAAGACATTTAAAAAGCTTGGATAAGTTTTTCTACTAAAAATTAAAAGAATTTAATGAGTTTTCTACAATTTATTTAGTCTGAGTTTCAAAATATTGGCGCTATCCTACGTTCTAATGATTCCAATCGTTTTCAATTGGGTATATCCATTATTCTGAATTAGAGGTTAAATTGTCACTACAGCATTTTAATATTGTGATAATTATTTACAAGCTTTTTTTTACGCTTTCAAACCAAAAAATATCGACAATACGAATTTAAAAAGAAATAAATAATAGTCTTGGAGTAATATACCCGCTAAATCAAACCACTTTTGCCTAACTTGTTAAAGACACTATATCACTGTCACATCGATAGTCGGCATGATTTTTACATACTGCCTCTCAACGCTCTCGACTCCTCATTCGGCATACCGCCTGAACAAACATTCAATTTTTTATACTCGAAATTTTTGTTGAATTATTAAAAATTCAATTTCCAACCTATAAACACGTGCGCGTCGTGTGTGTTACAAACGAAAACTGCAGAGGGCGCACTGCAGGCAAGTACATTCACTCAATTCAACCCGATTGGGAACAATTGACACAATTAGCTACAATTTAAACCGATTCAACATTTGATCACACTTAATTGTTATGAATCGTGTCCAATCGATTATTTCTAGAAGGGGGGATATATTACTCTACAATCATAGGAGGATTCTCGTACCAACTTGAAGACGAATACGAAAAATAAAATAAGATCGAACAGAAATTTGAATAAACAAAATATAAAATAAAAACAAATATTATTGAAATTATTTTAAATACGTTTGAGGAGCGGGGGGGGGGGGGTCTTTTGAAACCCCCGTTCGAGATAAAGTTTTTTCGATTCAACGTATAAAGCAGTCACGCTCTAGGACAGCACCCGGCTACACACTTACAACATCAGAATGAATGTTCCGCCATTCATATTTATAATAGTCTACGCGCTAAGAGAAATTAGCGAAAATTACAAAAAAATTTCCTAATTTGGGGGGCATTGAGACGGTTCAACTACCCCTTGATGAAATTCCTGTCGATTTTGGAGGTGGTATACGGGGGCAAAGTAAAAGTCACGATCCATATGTATGCGGACGACACGCAGGTATATGTCCGCTGCAAACTGGACGATCTAGATGCCGGTACCGCAGTGTTGTCCCTGGCTTTGAAATTCATCGCGAGGTGGACTAAAGAGCGAGCTCTTGTTATTAACCCGGCTAAATCCGTTATTCTTCCCATAGGCCAACTTTCTTGGCCAACTTTGAGATAGGCGGATCCTTGTTGTCCATCGTAGCTCAAGCGAAAAACCTAGGTCTCAAAATGCAATCCAGTTGGAGTTTCGAGGATCATGTAACCACTAAAATCAAAGCGGCGTATCTGCGTTTAAGAAAATTGTATCCTTTTCGTCGCTCCCTTCCAATGAGGGTAAAACTGTTGCTTTGTCAATGATTGGTACTATCCCTTTTTGAATATGCGTATACGACATATGGTCCTCGCCTGAATGCCACTCTGAGAGAGAGGATACAGAGGGTGCAAAATACATGCTTAAGATTCACATATGGAATTAGAAAATACGACCATATTACACCCGCCTTGAAAGAATCTGGCTGGCTGAAAATGAAGCACAGATGGGAAGTGCAACTATGTGTCCTATCTTTCAGGGTCCTCTCGCAGAGCGTTCCGGAATATTTATTTGATACATTGTCATTTGTAGAAGATAAGCGAGCTAGAAAATCTCTTGCAATGAGATCCGATGGCAAGCTATATGTCCCGCGAGCAAACACATCGAAAGGGGAATCCATCTTTTGCTACAATGCTCCGCGCCTCTTAAACAGCTTGAAAAACTCACTAGCTTCCTACTCGATTCCCACTGTAAGAAAGGAAACAACTGAACGCCTTCGCACGGCTACATGATTTGTCTCTCCATTTTGAGTAATTTTGAGTAATTTGATTCTTGTCTTCTTTTATCTTTAAGTTCCTTATTTCAATATAAGTACTAGAGTATTTCGCATTATGGTACCACAATCAATGGTAACCAATCAAGTTGCCGGCATGACGCATGACGTTCTCAAACAGCGAATTTTTTATTTAAAAAAAAAAGAAGAAATTTCGAGATAAATCAGTGTTGAAAAAATTTTTTTGCAACACATGCATGAAAATGGCCATATTCCGTGTCCATAAAGCGAATGGAAAATAGCAGATTTCTCTGTTGTGAGAGTAGCGTATTTATGGGGGAATGCAACATTCCCGCACTGAATCATTTGCGAGCGCTTGTCTTTAGCTCATAAAAAGCTGTCAAATATCCGACCAGTCGATATGAATACAGGTGCCAAACAAGTGAAATAACCTCTCTAGCAGAAAACGTGCTCCTTGCCTATATTGACGAATTCTCAAAAAGTCTAGCACCCTCAACACTGTGGGCACGTTACTCAATGTGTTTTTTTTAAGTTTAATGTAGTAATATTGTGACTCAATATTTGGTGGTTTTTTTCAGTCAGGGGGCTTCGTCCCCCGAACCCCCACCGGGGCTGCGCCTGGACCCATCGCGCCACCGACCACCATATCGTATTTTTCATGGCATTTTCATGCATTTTTTGCAAAAAATAACGTGTGTGACATACGCTGGAAGACATTCCACTCGTGTGAAGTTTGTAACGCTCGAATGCGGCTTGCACGCACTCGCCTTCGACTCGTGCGTTCGCCTCCGTCTCGTGTTACAAACTTCACACTCTTGGAATGTTCAACTTCAAGGAACTTGTAACACAATGTACTATTCTTGGATACAAATATACGATTTTTGTCATTTTAATAATTAAATAACATTTAATGAAAAACAATTTCTTAATTGTTCGAATTCGCGAATTTTCTAGTTCGGATATTTTACAATTCGGCAATTTTCTGTCGGAAATTTTCAAATTCTGTGATATTACAAACTGTCCGCAATTTTATTATTCGGGAAATTTCCAATTCAGTAATATTATAAACTGTTCGGCAATCTTACCATTTCAGAATCTTCCAATTCGGAATTGTTATATGGGTGATTCTCCACAGACAGGGAACTTTTGGCAAGGGCAACTTTTTTTGGAAAAATGTTTCAAAATTTTTTTTTTCATAATGGTTAGGTTCATTGGCCTTTAAGAAAGGGGCCCTATAAATTATTCATGCTTAATTCTCACTTGAAGGACCTGTAGCACATAAAAACGTTTTCAATTTTTGATTTTGCGCGTGATTTTCTCTGATTGTATGTAAAGTAAAACAATACTGTAAAATATTAACACATTGAACGTAACATGGCAGGGAAGAATAGTTTTCTTTAAAAAATTTAAAGTTTTTTAAAATTTTATATTTTTTTCAAATTTGAATTTTTTTTCAAATTAGATTTTTCTTACATTTCTTTTACATTTATTAAACCTCTAATCGCTTTATTTTTTGTGTGCAGTACTTGTAGGTACAAATATTCTAATTCTCGATTTCCGTTAATTTTTAATAAAATCATTTGGAAGAGGGGTTCGATTAGCTCCATTTCGTCCCTGACAGCGAAAAACAGGTTATGGTATCCGATGTTACGGTAACCGAAAACCATACAAAGTTACTTTTTACGCTTTGAAAACAAAAGTAATTAATAAATCCTCCTGAAAAAAACTCCTTTATTATTTGCTACACGGAATTGTCATCTTTTCATTAATATTTATTAAGAAATATGAAAGTTTTTATCAGGTACGGTATCCGATACTAATAAAAATACGTTACATTTTCGGTTACATTTTTTCACTTTGCAAAAAAAGTTCTTACTTTTTTGTTATGTAGTTTTGACGAATGAGTAGTGTGACGTTTGTTCGAGATATTGTGAGAAGATAAGACTTTAAAAATGATCAAAAGTTGATGAAAGGTATGGAAGATTCGTTTACCGTAACCATCGAAAACATTTAGAGAGACACGTGTATAATTAAATTTGCTCTTCTAATATATCAAATACATTAAAATATTTTTTATGAATTTGATAGCTTTTGAGTCAAACTTTCGTACTATCAATTATAATTTCAAAGATAATTCACTATGTATTAAATGCACGTCTCTAAACTTGGCGCCGTGTACGTAGAGACATCACAAAAAGGCATTTTTCGAGTATTTGGGAGCATTTTGCTAAGACATACGATGATGTGACTTGATTTTTCTTTACGGAGGTCTTGTATCATCCTAAAATGAAGAAGTTAGCCAAGTTTTATAAAGAAACACTACTTAGTTTAGTTACTAGAGATCCGAGACACAAAAGTGCCCTGTATGTGGAGAATCACCCATATGAAAAGATGAAAAATGTATAATTTTGAGGAGTTCAGTCGACCTGGAGCCTAAAATACTCAACCGATTTGTTAACAATTTTGTCAATCAACTGATATGTACGGAAATTCCATACATGGAAAACAGACTGGAAAGATAACAACTAATCGGAATATCATAAGAGGGGATTTCCGAAAGGATGCAAACACAACTTTTGAAATGTTGTGGAAGAACCAAATATGTTCTCTGAAATACAATTTTTAATTAAGGTCAAAATAAATAAATACGTACTTTCAAGATATATATCAGTAATAACTTAAAAAAATGTGTAAAATGTTACTTGTTATAAACTTTTTGTGAATTGAAGTATAATCACCTCTTGAAGAATGTTCAAGGAATAATTTCCACCCAACAACTTTCAATTTAGACCCCCCCCCCCTCATTCGACTTTTATAATAATTTTTAATCCATGAGTGAAGAGTTTTCACGTATTTTTAAATAGCTTTCAATTTTTTAAATAATAATTATTTGTTCAAGCAATTTTTGCCCCCTGTGAGTCGCAAGAATGATCAAAAGTTATTTTCTGGGGTGAATGACACAATTAATATATTTAGAGAGTCATATATTTTCTTCGGGATATTTAGTAATTTTGTTAACAATTTTCCTTTGCATAGACATTTTTTATTTGTGTAAACCATTTTTCCCCCCTAAATCGTAAAAAAAATATTATTTTCTGCATTTCAAGACACAATTAAGGGATGCTGAAAGTACTATGTTTTCCTTAAGATATGTAGCAATTATTCAAACAATTAACATTCATTCACTTGGGCCTTTTCACAGGAAAGGTGGAAAAAAGTCTATTTTTTCGAATCTCTTACACTATGTCCCTTATTTTTCACTATTTCCTTATCTTAGAACGTATACAATATATTGTTTAAACAGTAATAATTTGTTTAAACAATTACATTCAATAGCTCTAATTAAAGTACAGTATTTTTTCCCTAAAATCACCCCCGTAAATTAAAGCAATCTGTGAAATGAAAATAATTTGCATGTAGACCTTTCCTACAGTATATAAATGAAACAGAACATACACGGAAAAATATTTTGCCAATTTTTGCAAGGCCGCTGTATCATATGAACAGTGTATTCGTGTTGCCATCTCTATGTGACGTCAATTACTCGGTACAATGGCTCTCGAAATCTCTGAGGATAAATTTTGTACTTTTAATGGAATATATGGGGAATATAAAGTCCTCTCTTTCAGCTCTCCATAACAAAATTGACCATCTTGCGCTGGAAAATAAAGAGCTGAAAGACGTGCAAGAAAAACTGAGGTCGGTTATTATGGAAAAAGACCGGAGAATCGAGGCAATGGATAGAGCGTTAAGAAGCAACAACATTATTATTTTCGGTGTTCTTGAGGAAGACAACGTGGACGTGGAGCAATCAATATGTGGTATTTTCAAGCAGTATCTCAATATTGAAATACGCTCAGACCGGGTCGAATCTGTTAGAAGAATTGGAGGGAAAATCCGGGACAAACCGTGTCCCCTCCTAACTCAGCTACGTTCCCTTAGGAATAAGAAAATGATCTTGTCGCAGCTGAAAAAATTACTCGGCACTGGGATCAGCATTGTGGAGGACTATACTAAAAAAGTACAAACTGAAAGAAAAACTATGCTTCCGCACCTTGAAGAAGCTAGAAATTGTGGCCTGAAAGCTTCCTTAAGCTATAATACGATATATTTGGATAGCAAAAAATTCGACTCCAAGGATCTGTCAGCGTTAGAGCCTGTAATCCAGAATGCTAAATTATCCGAGAACACGGCGAAACTATTTGGAAAAGGGGAAATTGGGGAAAGCCAGTGGCATAAAGGGAAAGGCGAAGCGCAAGGCCTCGGAATAACCACCAGAAATTATCAACAAGCAGGCGGGAAATCTTACGAAAGGGAATATTCACAATCGGCTATCATCAACCAGAGTTGCGAAGGAGAAAAATATAAATAGTTAAATGAGCGAAACGCATCAGGATGAGTTAACAATAATACAAACTTCTTCCGGAACTGTCATGGTTATGTAAAATTTGTACACTCCCGTATTAATTATGATAAGTTTGATATTGTAGAAATTGTCGAATCCTGGCTCATTTAAATTCCCAAAAACTTGTACGCAGATAATAAATATAATAATTTCTTCTTTAACGCTTCAAAAGAAAAATCAAAAGGTAGAGCCAGTGGCGGCCTCCTCCTTTTTATAAACAAACTTTATTATAATAGTGAGCTCATTGATAAATCAGTGTATTGGGTATTGGTTCGCACTTATAGCGCAAATAAAATTAATTTTATTGTAGGAATCTGCTATTTTAACCCGACGGTAGATACATATGTAAGTAATCCTACAACTTTTCGAAAAAACCTTATGCGCTCTGCCTGAGAAATACAGCAACGTTCCTATCACTATATATGGCGCTTTCAACTTTAGGGCGGGGGGATTGGCCCAAGACCCACCTGATATGTTTTCTCACACACATTTTTTAATGTACCGGGAGAGTCACGATGTTGTGCACAACAGGAGGGGGCTGGGATCAGTAGAACTGGTGGAGGTGGATGAGTTTTAACTTTTAAATGGTAGATCGCGGAGTGACAATCCAGCCCACTTTACTTTTATTAATTCCGGGGGTAAAAGTGTCAACGACTTGGTTTGGTGCAATGCTGAGGCATTAGGTATACTTGACGACTTGAAGGTCGATCAATCCATACATACCTAGGATTGGTTTATGTTAATGCTGAAAAATCGTACCAAGCACTATTAGCTAATAAAAAACCGAGTTTTGAATCCAATTATCTGGCACGCCTCGAGAGTGTCAACGATAGCAAAACATTCTGGGATACTGCTAATAGATTGAGTGGTTTGAAAATGAAATCTACAATGTTTTCTACAAAAGCTTGGCAAAACTTCTTCCATCTGACCTCAGACGTCTTTCACCGTCACTGCTTTCCCATCGGTTAATCACTCTCACATATGGTCAAACCTTTTTGATATTGGGGTCAGCTTAAAAATAATTAAAATTCTAAAAAGTCTATATGAGAGAGCCTCAACTTGCATTAATGTGTGGAACCAGATTTCGGAGGAATTTCCAGTCACTGAGGGAGTTTTACAGAAAGAGATTTTGAGCCCAATCATGTTTAAGCTCGGATATCGAAATTTTTTTTGAGACAAAAAGATCTTGTGGGTCTCAGAATCATGGGTGACACGGACATTATAGTGCTGATTTATGCGGATGATTTAATTATTTTTGCAGAATCTGATATAAAGGCAATAACAAAACTCAAAGCCGTCGCGGAGTATTATAATATAAACAAACTCGCAGCTAATAACGACAAAACTAAATACACTATACTTAAGGAAGGCCGTATCAGCGCAAAACTCCTAGGTCTGAAATATGATGGTAGCTCTTTGGCTAAACCGCAAACAGCAAAAATGTTAAATATATCTGGATATGTCAAGTTACTAGATGTTTGGAGGGAGCGGGCATAAGTCACAATCTCAGGGATCTTAATGGTGCCAATCTTATAACTCAACTCGATACTATAGCTGATAGATACCTTGATTTTTTCCATTTGTAGGATCTGTTAAGATTGGAAAACAGTAACTTCAGCTATATATACAGTAAAATTTTAAACAATCATGCGCTAACCCAGCAATATCTGCTATTTAAAGCTCCTTTCCTTTTTAGGCCCATTTTCGCTCAAAAAAGCACTTCCTCCAGGTTCATCATTAAGTTGACCTCTACAGCTGGAACAAATGTAATCGATCCACAACAGATTTGACAGTTATGTAATATAAGAGAAAATGAAGATTTTTCACACATCCTTGCCAAATTTCCAATCTACTCATCCATTAGAAATCATGACTTGCGTAAAATTGGTTTGATAAACGAGAACAATCTTATACAATATTATAACTTTTCATTCATTTTGTTATTTATCTAAATTTTATCGATATTTGTAATAGTAGCCTTCACTTGCCAGAGAATCTTGTATTCTTAGAGGCAATAAATATACATACATACATGCATAATTTTTTCAGTTTTCAAACGGGCAGTAAGCCCACGGACAACTCCCCTGGCGCTCAAGCTATGAAGCCTATTGTGTCACCTACACACATACATATATATTAAAAATAATTTCAGCATGTAAAAATCAGGTTTGAATAAGATTTTTCATCTTTTAACATATATTATTATTATTTCTTTGAAATTGTATTATTATATATAATATTATATATTATTTGCTTGGTAAAATTAGTAATAATAATTTGACCCCCCAAATTTTCAGTGTTATCTGAGAATTTTGTCGACTGTTGTTTTCAGTAAACAACCTCAAATAACATTTGCGTCACTGACGGTTCCACCGATGAGATGAGAAGATACAAACAAAAGAGAAAATCAGATTCTCAGTTTTTGAGAATACTTCTCGAACGACTGAAATGAGCAAAACAACCAAGCATATCGTATCATTATGCAACACTTAGTTGCTGACTACATGGATATGGTCACCCGTTCGGATCAGAATTAGGATGATTCGTTTACACAAAAAGGGTATACAATTATACGATTATGGTATACAATTATGGACGCGTAAACATAATCTCAAATATGAGGCGTGATTAACTTGTAAATCATACCTTTGTTTTATCCTACGTACACAATATACCAATATTGGGGTTTTACAAATCGATGTTTTTAACGCCAAGTATAAAAAATATTGTTACAAAGAACAACTATTGTCAGCAAGAAACATTTTGTTGACGATAAAGCCAGTGTCCTTCATTTTATTTTATTTTTTAAACAATTTATTTTATTTTATTTATTTAAACAATTTTTACATCTGCTCTTATGCACTTCGAGACATCACTTCTTTAGCCAGAATCCCGTATAGCAACAAAGCTACACTACTGTCTTTACTCGTCAAAAACATAATAACTCTTACTGTTCATTCTTTCTGATGCGGAACAGACAACGGAAAAAGTTTCTTTTTATTGTTACTAAAATCGAACAATTCTTGCATTTGATACAAAAACAAATAGTGTTACGTGTCGACACGTAATATGTATTTTTGATTTGAGGTTGTGTTTTGTTCTGTAACAGTATACTAAAAAATTGGGTACCTCTGTCGGTTGTTCTTCTACTGGACTATTATTAGATGTAGGAGTTGGTTGATCCAGTAATTCCCAACCACCTGAATCAGATGTTATCTCAGCTTCACTGGCAACAATGTTTATAGAATCTGAGACATAAGCATGATACACCTCCAGTGTTCCTTTAACTCTGGATCTCTGACTGGAATTACTATATTTTAGGCACAAAAATGGTTTCATCATTAATTTTAAAACATTGATGAAAAAAATAATTGAACAAAGGTAAATGAGTTTCGGCAAGAGTAATGTACTATGACTAAACATAGAATGTACATGTCCATGTAATTTCAAGAGTGCGCCTTACCCAACAACACAATACGGAAGTATATGCGTGTGGGTGCAAATCCGTTGTCATCGAAAAGCTCAAAATTCGCTGCGCGAAAAAATGTCGGGGGTTGCATAATCTTTTTCTAACAGTATAAAAATGGTTCTGCCAGAAAAGTGAAAGCTGAGTTTTTTTCACTAAACATTCACAAAAAAAAAAGTTAAAAAGGTTCGCCGATTTTCAAAAGTAGTCTGGCAGGTCGATATTTATTGCACATAACCTCGATTTCGTTTTTTTTCGATTAATTTTAAATATACATCTACATATCCCAATCGACTTGAAACTTTGCGTACCTACATATTTTCGATGAAAATACAAAATTATATCAAATTTAAGTTTCCCCCTCCATTCCACGGAACTCCACCACCGCATTTTCATACTATAAAATAACCCCAGCAACATGGGCATCTATGAAAAGCTCTGGGAAAGTTGAGTTCAAATCTAAATTGACTCCCCCCCCCCCCCCCCCATCACGACAGAGTTCGAATCGAGAAATTACTGCTCGAAATTAAGTGAAAAGAAACAGTGCAATAACTAAGCTTTAGCAGAAATGGACAGGATAAAAAATCATCAAAAACTAAAAAGCATAAAATCAAATATAAACTTGAAACCAATTTTTTCAGAACAATGTTTGATTAAAAAGTACTAAAAAGAAACAAAATAATTACTTCTGAAAAGGGGGCTTGCTTCACTCTTTTTAAAATTTTTTTTTCAAAATTAAAATTTCAAATTGCCAGCGCAAATAAATGTTACTAAAAGAGGACTGCAGGAGTCCAGGTCTTATACAAAAGCACTCTGACCTGCTCTGTGCAACTTGGTTTAGGAATTAGATCAATGAACTGGACAATCAGAATGTTAAAAAAAGATTCAGGAGCGTAAATTTGTTCTTTAGGAGAATAAGGTGTGATAGTTTTGAAAACTGAGACTAATTTTCATGGTCTTTGAGGTTAGTTACAACGAGTAAGAGTATCGGCGTAGAGAAACCGTATGAATCGAAAAGAAAGCTGAGAGAATTACGGAAACGAGAAGAAGGAATACATGGTATGCGCAAGTGAGAAAGACTTATAGTGAAATAGATGAGAGATAAAAAGAAAGAAGAGAGTAGGAGAGGGAAGGCCAAGATAGATGAAATGAGGACAGCGGAAGAAATTTGGAAAATAGTAAACAGGATTCTTGTTTACAATTAAGGTTGGAAGAGTGTGAAGAGTAGAACGAGTATTGCATAGAATTTAGTGGATGAGATTCCGAGAGAACTATGGAAGTATGGGAGCAAGGCCTTAGTCAGACGTAATCGACCAGACGTCCTCTGATGGAACACACGTTATCAACATGTCAGGATTATTAACATGAGCGTTCCATTAGGCCCTTAAAAAAATTTGAAAAGGCATTCAAGTGATAGAGAACATATACGTCTTAAACTACATAATGCGTAGAAAGAAAAGAAAGAAAGGACAGTGCACCTGTGGGAACAGAGTTCAGTGAGCATTGTAGCTTTCATCTCTTTGCAAATTTTCAATCCTCTGTCGTATGAAAATTATTTTTGCGACAACTCTTGAGAATTCTATTAACAGGCTAAAGTATTTGTATGAAAAAATTTTAATAAATTTGCAATCAAACAGCCAAATTCTAATAACTCTTAATATTTTATTTACTGACATGGCAATAATAATATTAGATTAAAAATTTAATTGGAAATCAAATGGAATGCATAATTTACCTCAAAATTTGAGAGAAACTAAAGAATGAATTAAATTGGACTTCTAAGCGTAAAAATGCAATTCTTGGCAGAGTTGATGCAATTCTTGTCAACCAAGTCAAATCGCAGCAAAATTGTTCATGAATCATATTAAATGGAACTTCAATTGTTTCATTATCAGTTACAAGTTCGCAGTTTTCAGTTGGCAGTTGGCAATTTGCAGCTTTGCATGCAAGTACCAACTGAATTTTGAATTTTTGGAGTCCCCAAATAAAGATTACATGGAGTGTTTTCTCAATGGACAAATGTCTCAACCGAGTAGCATTTTGATACCTAAAACGAAGGGAGGCTTAGAAGGACAATTGAAGGGTAGAAATGCGAAAGGAGTCAAGCGCCAAATTTTCGAAATCGTGTTTATTAGCTCAAAAAATCAGATAAATTCTATTACACATGCCTGCCAAACGAATTTGTTGGGGCATCACTTTTCAAAATTCCCACTAAAAAAAGGTTTGGCTTGTGTTTTTGTGTTCACAGTCCGAGAAGCTTTTCTGACCACAAAGTAAAAAATCAAATTTCGTTTTTCTCGACACTGGCTAATTATTTTTAATTACTATTGGGTCCCTTCCGTTCAGCACTAAATAACCTAAAACCCAATTCCTCATATTTTGGAAATTTTAAAAATTATTACTGCTATCGTCATTTGAAGTTGAAATGTCAGTTTTACACCATTTCAAGTCATAATTGGATTCTCAAATTTCGCGAAACTGCATGATTTTTTTAAAACAAACTTTTTGGAAATCAACTCGTCCATTCAATAGCTAGAATTAAAATTTTTAGTTTTTTCTTAAACTGCAAATTGACTCCACTATTAATGTTGAAAGATGTTAAGTCGTTCCGGACCCAAAATTCAACCTCGAAACGTGACCTGTTTCATTCATTTTCTAGAAACCGGATACCTTTTTGCGAGCAAACTTTTTTTAATTCGATAGAGCATGAAAGTATCTCAAAAGTACTCTCTTATTTTTTTCTTAAATGGTCCCGCTGAATTTACAACATATTTTTAGTCTCTCCTGAAAAAAGCGAAAAATGTATTTCGTTTTCATTCACTTGGCTTATCCTCGTCCCACTTAGCAAGAAATAATTTACTAAATAGAGGAAGAATAATAGGGAAATAACACAGGCCGACAAAATGTGTATCCAAAGACCGGACTATTTGACCCGAAGGATTTTGGTGTCGAAATTCTTCCTTTATGTCAGGTTTTTGAGATATCCTAACCTGAAAGTGCAAAAGTGGCTTTTTTAACCTTATTTAAGGCAATATAACACGACCAACAACTTTTTCCTAAAAACTGCTAATGGCATCGTTTAGTACTTCTTTTCACCTTTCATTTACATTTTTAATCATCTCAAACCGATTTTTTTCTTCGAGATATGGCAGACAATTTTATTCGTTTTCCTCGCCTTCTTTGCTAGTTTTTCATTGTAGAACTGAAATGGTTAATGTGTGATATCTCGGAAGAAAAAAAATGGGTTCAGGATGCTCGATAATAGAAATGTGAAATATTGCCTCAAATATGGCTGAAAATAGCCATTTTTGCACAATTAGGTTGGGATAACTCAAAAACATGACTTATAGGAAAAATTTAGACAACGGATTCGGTTTTAGAATACCAAAATCTTCCGGGGTCATATAGTCCGGTCTTTGGGTACAAAAAATATGTAATTTTTGTCGGCCTGTGTAAACATTTCTATCATACTAGGAATTTAGCTGATATGGTCGTTAGGACGTAACAAAGTCTTTTCGTTTTTGGTGCATCGGTCTGGGAAAGGGAGCCATTTGAATTGAAATAATCTAAGTTTGCGAAATTTTTTTTTGTTTTTGACAATCTCTTCCATTTTTTCAACATTCAAAAATTCCTGAATTTTTGATGATTTTATTTTGAGCAACAAATTCAGAGTAATTTCAAGTCTCTTTGAAATATAATTTTGCATAATACAAGCAAATGAAAAAGGTTGACAAATTGAATGCAGTGTATTTTTTCTAAATATCTAAAACAGAAAAACAATAACGTTCATTTACAATAAATTTTCCTTGAATATTTGGTCTCTTTTCCATGTTCAGTTAAACCAACACTTAAATGTTGAATATATCTCGAAGTTAATTATTCGCTATACTCGCACTTGTACTTTATACTGCACAAATGAATTATACATTAGCGAATTTGAATATTTTAACAGTTTTTCTACTTTGCGACTATTTTATGCCTGATCAGTCTAACGATTAGCAGTGACTTTTCTTTAAAAGGTGCGCAGAAGGCTTGTCCTGAGAAGCTGAGTTAAATATTTATCAGTCAAATTTTGCGCTTTATATATTATTCGCTAAATTACTGGTTATTTATCGATATGTGCTTACGCACCAAACTTTCATGTGATCATTCATGAATATTTATTGAATCTGTGTATTTATCCATTTGTGCTTACCCACTCAAAGTGCATATCTATGTGACCATTCATGAACTAATATCTACCAATTTTTCCTTTTGTGCTATTTCATCGAAATTGCGGATCTATTTAACCCCTTAATCCAACTTATCGATGTGCGTATTCAAAAACAAAATTGATTTTTATCGAAATGTCTGAAGCAAATTCGGCAGAAAATGTTATACTGAAAAACATAACGCAAAATTTAGCCAAAAGCAATCACGATTTAGCAAAGATTATAGAAGAAATATAACAAAACATTTTAAAAAATAAGAAAATCAGGAAATAAGAAATTAAATCTTCTTAAATCAAACTCGTATTCCAAAAGTAGAGTCTTTTTCTAAAATAAATGCTCAAAGTACGGGTGTAGTTATTAGTTCGAGTTCTTTCGAGAATAATAGTTTCAGTTTAGACAATAATCAAAATTTTAAAGATTCCTTTTTGAGTTCAAAAATCAAAACGGAAAATTCCACAATTCTTGAACGCGAGAATTTCGACTTAATAGTCGTAGGAAATAAATTAAATCCAGAATAAACCAGACAATCAGATTCAGAATCTGAAAATAAGAATCTTAAAATGAGTTTATTCATTAATATTGCTAAAGATATTAAGGACTGTTTTCGTCGTGGTTTAAAAACATCAATAGAATCGCGAATTGAAGAATGAGCTAATATCCTATTAACTTTCAAAACGGCAGTGAACAATGTCATAGAAATAGAGAGATAACTCACAATATTATAATGGAGAAATGAGCTCTAAAAGATATGATAAAAAAATCTGCCCACCTCGCTGGCACATTCTCATCGCGCGCTCCGGTCGCAAGTTTGAGCGCGCCTAGGGCGCGCACCTATTGAATCTCGCGCTTCGCGCTCGGACACATTTGCCTGACGCTTTAAGCTTGGTTCCTCTAGGTTTTCGCAATTCGTGTGCTCGCTATTGCGCGCTTCGCGGGCTAATACTCTCTTAGTAAACTTCATCGTTATGACTTGCTTTTGGTTCAAATTACGTCAGTTTTACATAAAAAGAAGGACTAATTTACTTAAGGTTCTATCGACCCTAAGGAACACATTTTCATCAAGACACTCGAGCTTCACGCTCGATATTTGCTTTAAAAATCATGTAAACCTCGCGCTTCACGCTCGTTTCTATTCATCGTATAACAGAAAACCAAAAGTTTGAGCACGCTTGCGGCGCGAGATTTGGTCGTCGCGCTTCGCAACGACTATATGTTATGTTCTATGCTCTTCAGATAAAAATGACTAAATTTGTATTTGATATCAAATGAAGAAGGAAATTCCATTAATTCAGTGTGTATTTCCGTATCTTTCTAATAAATCATACAATTTGAAAGATTTTTTCCAACTACCTGAAAAGGGGAGAAAAAAGTATCTCAGTCGTTTTTGGAACATATATATGATATATTTTAAAATGATTATTGAAAAATGGACATTTGACAAAAGCCGGGGGGTGGGGGGTCAAATCTTACAGAAATCTAATTGGGATCCGATGCGCTGCGATACACCATCTGGTGGCAGAATTTGAAACCTTCAACTCCAGGTAGATTTTTACAGATCGCATGGGCAATCGCAGAAAAATACTGTTCATTCAAAAATAAACAGTAGATAATGCTTCAAAATTGATTTAAAATCAAGGCAGAAGTCTATTTTGTTATTTAACGATTTCTATTATGGAATTTTCCCCGTGAAAAGCAAAAAGCAAAGAGTTTTGCTGCGTGTTTGGCTGTTCGTCTACAGCGCGAAAATATGAAACGCTGCTATTTTTCCGTTTTCCTAAATTCGGTGTATCACTTGTGACAATTAAAAATACGTTTGGAGAGCTCGAAAAGATTGATCAGCGCATAGCTTGGAAAATGCATTAAGAATGGGAAAACCTACAACAGACACCATGGTAGTTTATTCCTTATTGCACTTTAAAAGCGAAGATTTTTACTGTTCTGGCTCAAGTCAATATTCATTAATATGCCAGATGAAATAAATTGAAGTATTTATAAATAATAATATTTTAAATTATTAATAAAAAACATAATAATTATATTCCATTTTTTATAATTATTCGTCAAGAACCTTAACCTCAAAAGAGCAACATCTTGTTTTTAATTGATGATGACCGATTCCACTTCAAATCATGCAGAGACGTCCAGGTTAGGGTTTCATAATAAATTTACCTTTGAAAATATAATTCGTCAATGAAAATAAAGAGATACGTATTTCGTACTTTAGCCGACAAAAAAATTATCTTACCAATTAGGAGCTAATGAAGCTAACCTTCCATTTTAAGTTGTTTAAAATTGCTACAAAAAGTCCTTTACACACTTTTTAAAGGTTTCATTCCATCGACTAAATATTTACTTTGTTAATTATTGCTGATTCTGCAGTCGATGTCTTCGATTGCACTGTCGACTTTCTTCATTTCGAAAAAAATGTCCGTTAAACATGTTTTCTATGTGCAAAAAGTACACGATCTCTAGAAAGATCACTTATTTTTCAGTAAATTAGAGTAACATTCAATAAATTTCAAGTTTTGTTGTACTACATAAAAATTTAATTCGGTTGCTTTCAAAATTTTAATTCTAAACAACTTTATGATCTTCACATTTACCCTTTTTCCTAGTAGTTGACGCAAAAATTAAAAGTTTGGGTTTTCTGACAAAAAAATTGTTCTCGTTGAAAAAATGGTTCACCTAAAAAAAGCTTTTGTGTATTCTGACATCTTAAACTGGATCTCTCTGCATGATTTGAAATAAAATCAGTCTGATAAGAATCCTTCAGGATTTTTCATTTTTGAAATATTTGTAATAATTTGTAATGATTTTCGCACGTTACCTAGGCTTCTATTCAAAATCTACCTGGAATAGCGGCCATATTGAAATTATGGCGACGGTGGCGCACCCAAGAATTCAGATCCCAATACCTTCTCTGGATGAGAATGTAAAAATACAAATTTTCAAGTACCGTGAGCATTAATGATAGTTATTTTATTGTTTTAATCGTTAGAAATAGTATTCAGAACATAAAAGCGATGAAACATTGTGAAAAAACACACACGAGATGAACAAGAAATTGAATAAGCAAAGTTTTGATGAGAATGTGCCCACTTATCGGGCAGATTTTTTCACTATTAATGTTATTTTTCACGAATAAAACAAAAAGTACATATCCTATCAAAATGTGACCAATAACAAATTTGTAGATCTTTTTTTCACGCACAAATTTTTTTATCATCATTTTTCTTGACTTTTTCTCGTATCGTGCGTTGTTTGGCTCAAAATGTTAATTTTTGTTTTATTTTTTTATTTTGAAAATGCTATAGCTCTGACAATTTTCCTTTTATCGAAAAAAGTCATGAGGATAAATTGTTCGAATTTCCCTGTGCTACGAAAAACCTTTGATAAAAATTTCAAATTTTGAAAAAAATGGTCACAAAAATTTTAAAAATGCTTTAACTTTTTGAAATTTTGTCCAAAATAGCTGGCTAACGAACTTGTCCTTTTCTTTTAAGGCTTAAACAAATGCGCCGAAGCTCAATCAAATCTGATAATTTTTTCGAAAGTTATCGTCCCTACAGACAGACTACAGGCAGACACCTTGGTAAAAGTCGTTTTTTCTGTCTGAGGGGGTCTCAAAACGTGGAGATTCGATGAAACCCGACTAAGCCATTTTTTACATAAAACCAATACCTTCTCATTAGAATGAGAATGTAATAAGATAAATATTGTACAAGAAAAAATGTCATCTTAAATTAGCGGCAGAAAAGGCCATATAGGTTTTACCTGCTGACAACTTTTCAGTCAGATAATGCAAAACCAACCCAATGTTCAGGAAAGAAGAGCACATAAACCTTCAAATTACTTTAGCTAACCATAAATTTTCAAAATGGAAGTTATCAACCTCGACTGTATAACACAGGAACGCAGCAAAATACACAGGGACTCCGTTTCCTCCTTCTTGCTTGTGGCTTCTTATAGTACTGAACCGAAAACAGCGCAACTCCGCTGAGCTTGCAAGCGTCTCACTCTCGCCCACTTGGACCAACTAATCCGTTATATCAGATTCCGGTAAATTGGAGTCCCAGTGTAGAAGGACTCAATGGGGCACGCAACAAACGTTCCAGATTCAGAGACAGTCTTGTCCCGACTAAGATTTATGGCGACAACAACCCTACAAATCATTTCAGGGAGAAAGAAATGCAAAAAATAACAGTTATAAAAGGCATAAAGGTAATTTTAAATAGCATTAATCCAATTCCGTCAATTGATATATCTGTAGATTGTCTAATACGTCTAGCACGTATGATGAAAAATACGGAAACCAAAAGAAATTTACTGAAAATAAATATAATTGAAAATGCAACCAATATTAATGAAGATGAAATTACACATAAACATAAATTACACTTAAGGATAGCTTGAAATTAAGGAAGAAAGAAACAAGATGAGAAAGAAACACGTATTTGAAGCATCGTGAAAACCGCAAAGGAAAGGCATACATGCAACTCGCTGATACAAGTGCGGGTCCAGTAAAAGTCGTGATTCCAAAAATTAATTTGAAAGGTTTTTGGAAAAATTAGAATGAGGGATCCAGGAAGAGATTTTTGAAAAATGTAATAAAACAGAAATCAAATTTTATAACATAAGAGTCGAAGCTAGGATAGAAAGAAGTAAATAATCACTTCGCCTTGATTATTTGAATTTCGAAGAACAAGATCACGTCGCTAAATTAATACATAAATCTTCAGACCGCTTCCAGATTCCAAGATAAAACCCCTGAGGCCACACACTATTCCTACTATAGACGAACAACCACTTATTACACGACTATTTAGACATGCACAAGTTCAAGAAGAAGAATAACTACAGCAAGTAGATGAACTTTAAAAAAATCATCAAACTGTCGCAATTTGCCTATTGTTCACAAGCCTTCTTTGTAAAGAAGACGCTAAATTTTCACGATAAGCTAAAGTCAAAAATGGTCCTCGAATTTAGGAAACTTAATGACAAAATAATAGGAGAATCTTTTCCTCTCCCGAACATTCATAAGATAGTGAAGTCCGGGCCAAAAGTCCAAGCCTCTCACTTCTTTTGATTAAAATTCGCTCAAAAATATATCTGAATTCTGCAATAACAAGCATCTGAAATCTTAAAGTCTTCCAAATTTAACTATATGATTACTTTTATCCTCAAAAATGTTTATTAATAGTTAGAAGGAAAACATTTTCAAAAAAAAGTGTTTTTCGGTCTCCTTCTTCAAACGTCGACTTTCAACTGTTCCCAGAAGGCGGTCACCGTCAGAAAAATTTTTTAAAACATGCAGATATTCTTTCAACATTCTTTAATGCAATACATTTTTCAAAATTCTGAAATATTCAATAATTTACTTTTTACGGGAATTTATATACAAATACTTCAACTTCAGAACGAATAACGATAGGAAGCCAAGTTGTAAGAAAAAGTACCCTTTCGATGACAATAGTAACTCTGGTTCCACGACTATTCAGGAGAGCCCGCTTGCTTCTGGAGTTGCTATTGCCATCGAAAGGGGTACTTTTTTCTACCACTTATGCCGCTGTGCCACCCAAATTTTTTAGGACAAAAGTGATTATATCGTTGAATACGGAAGACTTTAAGCTTTTAGATTCTTTTTATCAAACAATTCAAAATCTTTTTGAGCCAGTTGCAATCAACATAAGTGAGCGGTCTCTACTTTTTCAAAGCAAACACTTTATTATATTTTTCTTTATCTTAGGAAAAATTTCAGAAAGGACTATCTACTCCTGAAGATTTAATTAAGGGGTAGTCTAGTTTCTCATTTTCAAAAAATTGATTTTTCTTTGCCTAATTCGATAGTATACTATTCGGAGAAAAAGTTCCCACAGCTATGAGAGTATGAAAAATTAAATTTTATAACCAAAAATCAGTTGTCAAAACTTTAAAAGCGTTTGTCTCAAAACTGCGTTTTCAAAAACGGCTGCAACTCTAGCTCAAATAAAATTAACGAATCGATTTGAAATTTTGCACGAATATTCGTAACATGTTTTTACATACCATGAACTAGGATCTTTTCGATATTTCAAAAAATATAAATTTTCCGAGCAAAAAACGAGCATTTTTTTGGTTAGAATTTGAATTTTTTTCAAAACGCTGCCATTTTTGTAATTTTCAATATTTGCAAAAGATCCTAGTTCATGGTACGGGGAATGTCATCTAGTTTAACGTGAAAAAAATAATTTTCAGATACTGGCATTCTGAAGACCTCTACAACTGCAGCCGATTTACAGCTTCATTTTTGGATGACTCGACATCGGAGTGTATAACTCGGCTTGCAGTCGATATTTTTTCATGAAATTTTGCGTATTAACTTATTAATAGTATCTGGATATATCCTCAAAGTTGTAAAATATTTGACCTGAATGGTTTTTTTTATGAGTCCCGAAAAATCACCTCCATTTTCCGCCCGAAAAACTACACTAGCCCCTTAAGGCTTTATAATCTCTTCATGAAGATATTTCGTCTCAAAACCAAGCATCAAAAGAATATAAAAATGCCTAGGTCCACGATTAAATTTCACTCAGTCAAAACTTCATGACACCACGACCTGACCTGATACCAATCTTATTGGTGACGAGGGAAATATACTTGTAAACTAGGTTTCAGACGGCTAGCAAAAAGGCTTCTCCGTAAGGAAAGAGGAATTTTCATTAAGTTAAAAAAATTGTGTAACATTGTCCAAGAGAGAATTCTTTAAGAATTAATTGTTCAGGTAAAGCGTGGTATGATTCATTTTTGAAAAATCCGATATTGACGAAAATAAAACCTGTAGGATTTTCGTCTGCTAGTGCAGCAGTATGACGAGAGCATGATTAAAAGTGGGTTAAAGACACTCAATCTGATTTGGAAGAATAAAGCCTTTTACCAGTTTTACTAGACGTTAAAAGTGTTTTGAACGGCGGGAAAACTTATTTTTCCTTGTATACCACTACAATAGTATATTATGCACCTAGGGGACTTGGACCTATGGACCTACTCCCTGATTTTTTCATGTAGTCCGGTCACTTTGAGCGTGAATGTCTCGGAGAGGAAAAATGGTGAAAAAAATTATACACTGCACGTAAATGTGTCTTTATTTCTGCGTGAATTGCATGTTTAGCGGTGATTGTGAAAAAATCTTATGAGGAACTGTCATCGTTTATTTGCCCAAAAATACCAAAATAATGCGCTTCGAGTACATAGGTCAACTTTGAGAAGTCTTAAGTCTTAAGATCCTATATGTGTTTCAAAAAATAAAATATTTTGAAAAACACGGCTCTGAAGCAGTTTACAGGAAAAAAAATTATGTTTGGTACTACTAAACCAACGATAACGAATAAAATTCGAAAAAATATATTAACTTTCTGTTAGTTCAGTAATATAAAAAGGTCCGATTATTATTGATGCTATAGATGTGTCGGCCTCATTAAAGTATAGCGGAACATTCAAAGAACCGCGTGGGCTTTAAAGAACAGTAGCACGCAACTTCTGGGTCCTTAGTTCAGAGCTGTACAGCGCACATATAATACATCTGCACCCTGCCCTGCTGGTACTGATATTGACTACTTTGCATTGTTCTAAATGATGATATTTTTTTGAAGAAAAATTGCTGTTTATGTTACGTCATAGAAAACGCAAAATACCTTCATTTTTAATCAGGTTCCTAGTTTTAGTTGAGAGCGAAGATCTCGCACAGGGAAGACGAAAGAGTAGCCAATAAATAAATTAGGATTTGTTTGAAAAATTTATTATAAATAATTACAATTAAAATTTATTGATAACTAAGGGTTTGTGCACAAGCAGCTGAAGAAAGACTTGTAGACTTGTCTCTAATCCTTGGCCAGGACCTTTAAAATAAAGGAAACTCATATATTATGGCCCAAAGGAGTTAGATGAAGGAAATTAGAGTTATTAGAATTAGGACTTACCGGTTATTGATTCGATTGAAGAATCAAATGAAATCTAGATGTTCTTTGAGATCTCCGTGTAGTGGTGTGGAAGAAGGGGTTGTGCACCTTGATGTGAATCAAAATTAGGTATATCCTTAATTGGTGTTTAAAGAGTTCCAATTGTTGATGAAAAACAATAGTGGGTCCAATTTAGGATGTAATTGGTTCAACTATTTCCAAGATGGGAAATCCCAGATTCGGGTTTCCCAGTGCACAACACTGTCACAAGGGCACATACACTAACACGCGAGAGATACCGGTTTGAGACACTAGACACTTGACAGTCGAATCAGAGAAAACCGTAGTGAATAGAGAAGAATTAAACGGAAATATAACTTCTAATTTCTAACTGACCCATGTTGTTCCATTGAGTTTTTATAGGGCATATGGCCACGTCCCTGCATGCTGGGACGTCTGTGTATACGCATACGTCACGAATTTATATAGATATACTATACGCCTTGTAATGTTTTCAGTATATCTATAGCTATGTCCTCCAGTTTCCATGTGCTTTTGTGCTCTATAGTCTACGCGTCTATGGCTGGACAGTGTACGCTACCAGTTACAATGTTCTTACTATAGTCTATACTCTATACCTCTGCTCTCGTGCTGAATATATATATATATATATATATATATATATATAATTAAAAAAAAAAGTTAAACAACCACCGCAGGGTACCACTAAGAGCAACTGCCATCTAAAAAGAAAATTTCAATAGCCCCCAGTAGAACCACGGTACAATACACCTATGGCCACGTCTCACATCCGTGAGATGGGTGGTCACAGGGCACGACAAAATCACAACGACAGGCCGGCGAAACCCTCGTGTGTCTTGAGGACACGAAGCGACCCAAGGATGACAGCTTTCTGCATCCATCTCGCAAGTGCCTTGGCATATTTTTGGCACGCGGGTATGGCTTGAAGGTTACGAACCAGTGATAATTTAGCACCTCCGAGAGCACCTATCACAAGGACAATTACTCGTAACGAATATTTTGGGTACAGTCGTTGCAGCTCTCTTTTAAGGTCTTGATAACTCTCCTCTTTTTCTTTCTCCTTTGCAGTGATGTTGTATTCGGACGGAGCCGAGAATTCGATTACGAATATAGTTCGTTTCTCGAAGTTTCGGAGAACAATGTCAGGCCTCGAGTGCGCAACGGAGACTGCTGCCCGAAAATCGTAGTTCCAGAAAATCTGGCACTTCTCGTTTCGGACAATTGACTCTATATCCCTTGGAGCGTTCGGCAGGGCAGAGTCACGACCAACACCGGAAGAGCGACAAAGGTGGTAATAAAGTACTCTTAGGGCCACATTATGTCTATAGATATACGTTGTTCCTGCGTGGGTCGGACACCCCGATAGTATGTGTTCTAGGTACTCAGCGTGTGCATGACACGCTCTGCACCTATCACTGGGAACTTCTTGACATAAAATGCGGGCGCGGTATGCTAAGGTGGAGATTACACCGTCCTGGCATGCGAAAATAAAGCCCTCTGTACCTGAATTGAGCCCTGATGATTTGAGGAAAGCAAAAGTTTGCTCCTTTAACAAGGACTGTTTTTCTACATTTCTGTAAAAGTTTCAGTGCATATGCTTGTCGAGTAGCTCTTGGTGAAATTTACTAACCTCTGCTTTCTTTACTTCGGCTTTTAGACGTGAAGCATCTAGATGGAGTAATGCACTTTCCTCACTTCTGATGTTGAAATTCAGGCCAAGGGTCTCGGCAGCTTGCTCCGCGGCTTTGTAAAGGAACGCTCCTTCGCCAATCATCTCGTGGTTTCTGACCATCTTTAGGAGAGGATCTCTGCCATTCGCAACGATGTAAGCTGTACTTAAAACAATTCGGTTATGCAGACATTGGGGATTCAGAAGTCCGCGTCCGCCTTGACGGCGTGAAATGTATAATCGCGGAACTGACGAATTGATATGCAAGCTTTTATGCATATGCATGATCTTACGCGTGGTGACATCAAGGACCTTAAGATCGTTCTTCGTCCATTGAACCACCCCAAACGAGTAGAGTAGAACCGGGACGGCAAGCATGTTAGTCGCAGATACCTTGTTCAACGCCGACAGATTTGGAAGACCAAATCTGTCGAAGAAGATGCTTGCATCTGCTTCGGAGAGACTCCTTCACTGATGTTACGTCCTGAATGCGGCTTTGAGGGACGCCCAGGTATGTATAGGTCTTTCCAGTGTTATTATGTCTAATAACACTTATATCCACAAGCTCAGGGTCCTTGGGAACGCCAGAAATCTTTCCTTTCTACAAGTGAATTTTGGCACACTTGTCCAAACCAAAGTCCATCCCAATCTCTCCTGTGTAGTTCTTGACGATATTTATAGCAGCTTGAAGTTTGCTTTTACCAGCGGCATAGATCTTCAGGTCATCCATATAAAATACAT
The DNA here is from genome assembly GCA_932178445.1 of Andricus quercusramuli. Classification (NCBI taxonomy): domain Eukaryota; kingdom Metazoa; phylum Arthropoda; class Insecta; order Hymenoptera; family Cynipidae; genus Andricus; species Andricus quercusramuli. The sequence goes on along the minus strand of CAKNXH010061000.1, from coordinate 184,192 downwards.
GAGTGACCTTATGCTCACGCTGATTAGTGTCGCCATAGAGGTATCCAGGAGAATTTCGTAGTGCGAGAGATAGAGGCAGAAGTGCGATGCAAAAAAGCAAAGGGCTCATACTATCCCCTTGAAAGACGCCCCTCTGGAAGGTGACCTTGTTCGTCGTCAGAGGATGATTCCTAGATGAGATGGTAAATCTAGTTTTCCAAAGAGGCATCAATCTCTCTATGCATCTCACTATGTGTGGATGTACCTTCAAGCTTTCCAACAGACAGATGATAAGTCTATGAGAGGTTAAATCGAAAGCTTTCGGGTAGTCAATCCAGGACATTGACAGGACGCGCTGATGGGCGGCAGCGTCTTTACAGACACACCTGTCAATCAGCAGGTTCTCTCGACAGCCTGCTACACCTGTTTTCGAGCCTCGCTGTTCGTACATCTCTCGCCATACAGGCTCAATTCGTCGAACGATCCTGTTGTTTAGGACAGCTGTAAAGATCTTATACAGTGTGTTTAAACAAGTTATTGGCCTGTGATTCTCTGGTCTGGACAAGTTGCCTTTTTCCGGTAGGAGTATAGTACGTCCTAACACCAGCCACTGCGGAATGGGCGTCTCCGATTTTAAATATGAGGTGAATATGCGGGCCAAATGTTGGTGTATAGAAGTAAACTTCTTCCACCAAAAGTTTTTGATACAATCTGGTCCAGCACCGGAAAAGTTCTTCGTGCCTCTAAGTGCTTTTTTCACCTCTTCGGCAGTGACTGATGGGCACTCCTCCTCATATTTTATGAGGCTGTCGCAAAACTCCTTGAAGCGGATGATATTGTCAGTATCTTCTTCTTTAAACTCTAGTGTTTTCGGGATCTTGTACACCTCTCTCCAGAAAGTCTCTACCGCCATGGGCTTGGGTGGATTTTTTACAAAAACAGGGGGATCACTGAAGAGGCGTGATGGGTCAGCAAGAAACTGTTGATTATCCCTGTTCCATCTCTGCCTCTTCTGTATCCTCCTCCTTGCGTCAGATAACAGCCTTATTTTGTCAACAATATGCTGCTTGATTGTCAGCAGCTTTGACTTGTTCAATGTGTGATTCAAGGTCCTTAGTTCTTGGGCGAACTTTCGAACCCTTTCCGTGAACGGTCTACCAGATTTTATGTAGTCAATCACACATTGAACACGGGACGCATTCTGTCTTGCTCATCCAATTTTCTTGTTCAGTTGATGCAAGCGTCGTTTGGTCTTCTGATCCATCGTCGGTTTCAGCCTTCGAGTTGAATCAGCCAAAGCCCTCGCAGCACCATAAACTAAGCAATTGATGTTCCAGAGGTCGGACTCTTGCGAGATATCTCCACGAAGGGAGGCATCCATTTCAGCCAGATCTTGGGGCTTAAGAGGAACTTGCATGTTGATGTTCCTCCTTGTACTGAAATTGCGATCGTCTTCCAGAAGGTGCCTGCTTTCTGCGGTTGGTCTTAATGTCGTTTCATCTTCGTCTGCAGCTTATTCAAGCAGCGGTTGAGGAAGCGCTCCGCGTACATATCCATTTTTCCGGAGGTAGTCGGCTTGATTTCGCAAAGACTGATGCGAAACGTATTGAAGCTCTGGGTGTTTCTGGCACCACAGAGTATGCATACGCGCCATAAAGCCTCCGCGAACAGGGATAATATTGGCATCGTAGCAGTCTAGCACGTCATTCTTAAGTTGATCCGTCCACTGAATGTGGGCGTTTCGCCGGTTCGTCGTCGTGTTTCCATCTAAATTATTTTCAGCACCCCGAACTCTAGGATGATCGGTATTGTTTGCCGATCCATTGTCGGGTGCTCTGCGCGTTCGATCGTTTTGAACCGCATCTACAACATTCTGGTAGTTTGTTGGTTTCATTGTTGTTCCCACGAGCAGCTAGGGAAAGGATTTGTCAATCCTTGTAGAGCCCCGCGTGCAAGGATAAGGCTGATACTCTGAGACGTCGCCCAGTATCCCATAGTCACCGTTAAAGACACCTCACCCAGGTGCCATACAGCTTTTGGCACAGTTCTCACACCTTCGCTTAGGGGTTATTCTTTCGGGAACATCCCTGGACAATTGTCCGCGACTGCTTATTAA
>CAKNXH010061000.1:136810-172097 GCA_932178445.1 Andricus quercusramuli | reverse complement strand
ATCCCCTTGGAATAGAACCGAAGGGCTTATGACAAAGCCACCGAACGCGTCTTCGGGTTGCGGATAGAGGGTCCCTGTATGAAGGGTTTCTGCTGAATATGGTTACAATAATTAATAAGAAGTCGCGGACAATTGTCCAGGGATGGTCCCGAAGTTATAACCCCTAAGCGAAGGTGCGAGAACCGTGCCGAAAACTGCATGGCACCTGGGTGAGGCGTCTTTAACGGTGACTCTGGGATACCGGGTGACCTCTCAGAGTATTAGCCTTATCCTTGCACGCGGGGCTCTACAAGGATGGATGAACCCTTTCCAAAGCTGCTCGTGGGAACAACTACTTTCTTTGGTCTGAAGTATGTCAATTTACCAACTTTATATATTATCTTTACAAATTTATATTACTCAGACAAACAACATCGCTCTAACACCAGCATTAATCTAACTAAAAGTATTTATTAGTATAAGCATGCAAGTATAAATAAATATATTAACATATATATACTTCACGGGACGTGACACCTCCCGCCTAAGTCGAACGCGAGGTGAAGCATCCAGGTGGGGCTTCAGAGTCCCACATGGAGCGAACTTCCGCGTTCGAACGTATGGTAGAAGGGTCGTCATCAATACTAGATTAAAGAAATAGACACAATTATTTCTTATATGTAAGTTTATATTCGTAAAAAGAACATATATATATAAGTATACCAAGAATATATATATATATATATATATATATATATATATATATATATATATATGCAGTATTAAATATGTTTTGAGATCAGGGATTACATATTGTACTTATAGTTTCTACGTAGACGGAAACAATGTGGAGCTATTTGTCCTCTCTCATAACATCTTTCGCATGCGTTTAACCATTTACAAAGTTTTATTTCATTTCTACTAACTTGTGCGTCTGAAATTATGTGCACATTTACATTCTCGTGAACATTGATTTTTAATTTATTATCATTTTCTTCGCAAAACATAAATTTTTCTGCTAACGCTTTCAAGATGGTTTCCGAAAAAATTGATCTCTGGTAGAACTGCTTAAAGTTGAGCTCCTAATTCAAGTATAATGTTCTTTTATATGCTAAATTAATTTCAAATTTTTCTACCACACTGATGTCGAGATGATTAAAGTTAAAGATGACTAATTTAACACAGAATGCATGGGCAATGCACAGGCACTATCCATATTTTAATTTGTAGTAATAAAACGCTCTGGTAGAGAAATGAAAAGAATGTGTCTACTTGTGCTGCTTGAAAATACAAATATGTCAGAAAAACAATAAAATCTCTTCACCATGTACTTTTCTAGATAATCGAATGGAAAACATAGAAATTTTAATTACTTTCAAACGCATGAACGTCAAAGATTCGTGATCCGGCAACACTGTCCCCTCTCTCCTGCTTTGCTTGTTGCAGGAACTCGATACACTCACACACACAAACACACGCAGTTGCTCAGTGATGGTTAGTTTCAAATTGCGACGTTTCACGATCTACGGATCAGCCGCTGGCATAGGATTGGTGACTATACGTATACACACACTACGAATTCTAAGCGAGAAGCGCATTAAAATATTGAGTATGCGGGACCATGAAATTTTTTCAATACAGCATGCAACGATAGCCGCACGGGACTCCAATATTTGTACGAGTGCGGGACTCGGAAACTAACTTAACATATGGCGAGCAGCATTTTGTCTCGCAGCCTTTTTTGTAGATGCAGGCTTACCTTCATATAAATGTTTTACATTATTTTTACGCATTATGCACTTAGCCTCAAATGATGACAATTCGGCGTTATGATAACATGGCATTGGGAATTAAATTAAACTATCTGGTATTATATAATATATGGCGTTTATTTTTTTTTTTCAATTTTCGTAGTAAATTTTAAAGTAAGATTTAATTACATATTCAGCATTGCCACAATAAAATAGTGTTTACATTCACAAGACTGTAAGAAACTGTATTTTCGATGATAGTGTTACGTTGGGCCATGAATGACAAAATTTCGGTGCTAAATTCGTTACTACTAATTGGCATCTTTTTACGAACATATTAAAAATATCGAGTTTATTACTATTTATCATTACACAAAATTTAAACGGGCACAGACAATTTCGCGAACAAAAAATAAGAGAGAAAGAGATACATATGAACATAACCTGTACAATCAATTTATTATAATTTTTTTTTTTTTAATTCAAAATTTAAAGATTCTTTTTCGGGTTTAAATCGTGTGCGAAACTATGAATGTTGCCGACGTTTCGTGAACATTGCAGTTCACTTCTTTAGGGCTGACCTGAAACTGAAGTTTCATGTTATGTTGTTCTTATATATGTATTCTCTACAATGCCTGTGATTGGCCAGAGCGCCCCATGGTGGGGACTGGTGGAACTTGATTGGCCAATCAAGTCTTTTTAAAAAAACCCGGGAGGAAGGAAAGCCAAATCGGATTGGTATTATATCCATTGTCCCTATTGATGTTATTAGGGTGTTTTAAGATTTCGATTGCTTCTCTATGTTTTCTTGGAAAAATTTTGTAGGATTTTGCGATGACGGTTGTTTTGTCAAATAAAATGCTATGTCCTGTTTCGATATGATGCTCAGCTACTGCTGATTGCGTGAAATGTTTTAGCCTAACTTTACTCTCATGTTCCTTTACACGTTGACTTACTGCCCCCTCCCGGTTTATCCAATATTGACTTTGCCACAAGAACAAGGGATTTTATATACACCCGGATCACTGAAAGGTTCATTTTTATCTTTAGGGTTGTTTAGAAGTTGCCTATTTTTGCAGGTGGCTTAAATATAGTTGGGATATTGTGTTTGTTGAGAATTCTTCCTATTTGTTCTGTGATACCTTGAATGTAGGGTAGGATGGTGGTCGTTTTTCTCTCTCCTTGAATTACCAAAAAAAAAATTTTGTTTGAAAAAAAAGCCAAAAAAATTGATGATTCTTTAGTAGGTTGTGTTGACTTGTTTCCTTGAGTGTATTTTCTTATTGCTTTATTAATTTGTATGTTTATGTAATCGTTTTGTATTAGGATTTGTTTAACATTTTGTAATTCCTTTTGTAAGATATCTTTATCTGTTATGGAGACAGCTTTATATACAAGGGAATTGATGACCGATTGCTTTTGAGATGGGTGGTGGTGGGAGGAGGCATGCAGGGATCTGTTTGTATGCGTGGGTTTCCTGCAAACTTCATGTCCTAATGTGTTATCGGATCTTGTATAAACTAGTACGTCCAAGAAAGGTAATTTTCCGTTTTGTTCAATTTCCATAGTGAACTGGATATTAGGGTGTATTTGATTGATGAAATCGAAAAATTTGTTTAGTTCGTCTAGTCCAAAAATGTTGGCTGTTACAGGTGAGATTGGAGATCCGATTGCAGCTCCTGAGGTTTGTTCGTAGAATTGGTTATTGAAAGAGAAATAGGTATTGGTGAGACAGTGTTCTATCAAAGGTGTGAGATTAGAGGGGAAGTTTGTAAAGGATTTAATAATATTGATTGTATCAGAGGTTGGTACTTTTGTAAAGAGAGAAACTACGTAGAAACTTACTAGGATGTCTTGGGGTTGAATGTGATTCTGTTGTATTTTTCTGATGAAGTCAAAAGAGTTTTGGACGTGTGTGATAGAGTTTCCTGTGAAAGACTTAAATTTTTTGGCGAGAAAGCGTGTAGGTCGTAAGTTGGTGAGTTTATTGCGCTGACGATCGCTCTGAGTGGGATGTCGTTTTTGTGAATTTTTGGGAGTCCGTAAAGTTGTGGAGAGTTGGGATTAGTAGGCTTTAATTTAGAAGGAAAACAAAAAGCCTCCTAAAAGACTCAAATCTTGACAGCGATACAATATCTAAATTAAAGCCTACTCATCCCATCTCTCCAAAACTTTACGGACTCCCAAAAGCTACGACCGTGCTTTCAGAACCCCGCTGAGTGTCGAACAGAAGAGGCATTTATTTACTTTGTCCGCATTGAAGCTCCGATGTTTCCGCATTCAGCATTTTTATCAACAAATTGTTTTAAATATCCTGGGAGTAAGTGATGTGGTCTTTCTAAAGAACCGTTTAATTTTATATGACAGGCAGTTGTTTTTAATTGCCTATTCCTAAATTTGTTTGCCGATCTTCTGATAAGATTACTGGGCAAGTGTGAAATTTAAGAATTTTACATAATATTAGATTCAAAATCCCATTTAACGTCCAATAATAAAGTTAATATATAGAATTCCTGAAAATAAAACAAGAATTCAACGATCAAATTTGGAAAACCACCACAAGATGCTCTTATTGTAATTCCTAAAAACAAAAAAATTTGTTTCTTTGGACAAAATAAAAAAGAGGAAAGAAAAATGAGAAGGCAACCAACCCTACCAACCCTTTTTATTTCTTTCGTCTTATTTATGTTTATTATTATCAAATCGCAATATGAAAGCATGCAAAATATTTACGAATGTTTCGGTGCTTACACAGCACCCTTATCAAGGCGAGAAATATTAAAGCTGGTGGGAACAGCGCCAAAGCAGCGATGCTATCTTCTCGACACCTGAGATCTAAGTGTGGGTCAAAAGGAAGTTCCGTCACAAACAAACAAGAAATGAGAGAAAGTCAAGACTCATGAAAACTTAGTGTAATTAATCATACTTGAATAAATTGTGTTCAATTTATCTAAATCAGTTTTTGAATTGATAAATTACTTATTTTGTTTTTTAATATGACGCATATCCATGAATTCTCTCTTTCTCTCATTACTTTCACTATGTAGAATTTCAACACTATCCCATTCAAACTCATGGTCAAAATCAACAAACCCTCTCGTATATATACCAATAACACTCTTGGAATGTAAGCTTCTAATGTGTCCCCTAAGGGTTTACATTTTCTTGTATCTCTTCCCTATTCCTTTACACACACTCCCACGCACTTACTTGGTGGTGGGAGGGGGACCAACAGTTTAAGGTGGGTTCCGAACCACCAAGAGCAACAGCCTTAGGTGCTTAGAGAACCTTTTTCTCTAGAGATACCCGTCCCACGACTCTCCGGAGATGAGCAACTCCCTTGCTAGGCTTTGCTAGGCTAGTGTTCACCGCATGGGCCACCGAGGCTCTTGCAGAGTGCGAGGCGGGAGTCGAACCCGCAAGCCGACGGAGTCGGCCCAAAGCCTGCGCCTCAACCCCCACGACCATCGTCCCACTAAGAACACTCTTATAACAACGTCTCAAATCAACTTCACTTTTGTGTTCCTCCACCATAGTATTAAGAAGTCTGCCAGTCCGTCCCACGTAAGTCATCGTACAGATCTTGCAAGTGGTCTTGTAAACAACACCACCTTTTTTCAAATTTATCTAAAGGATCTTTACCGGCTTCCGTTTCCGGCACCGATCGCGGAAAAGGGGAGTTTGAAAGGAGAAAGGGCGGTGAGTAGAGTGTTTAAGGGCTAAGGAATAAGTGAGAATGAAGGGGTTGGTAGAAAGGTGGTGAATGATAAGATAATTATCAAAAGTGAAAGAGAAGGATTTTGAGGTTAGGAACGGTTGCGAAAGGTGGTGAGTTTTCAGGCGGGGTGAGTGACAGGTGAGAGTGAGAGTTGTAGAATGAGAAAAGACAGTTGTTTAAGAGTGGTGAGTTATTGTGTTGGAGATTTTGAGTGATTTGTGAGAGTGGTGGCTTCAGATCTAGATTGAACAAGTTGCATGGGGGATTGCAAGCGAGGGAAAAGAAAACGTGACGTAGGAAGGAGTGCGTGGCAGAATGCCGGTCACACGAAGTCCCGAGAGAGGGTAGCATGAGACGGATACAGAGAGAAGGTCGAGAACTGGCAGCGAATTTAGGCAAGAGAACGAGGCGATTGCGAATATCGAAGGTAGCGTCGGCGATAATGAAAGTAGTGATGAGGGAGAGGTGTTCATGAAGCTAGGTATGGAGGGTGGAGAGACGGTAGCAAGACAACGAGGCAGACCGACGGACCTGCAAAGGCTGCAAAAAGCGCACAGTTTGAACAGTACGAACGTGAAAGGATTTTTTAATAAGTGGGGACAACCAGCGACCACGAGTAGTGAAGGGGAGAAGTCGGAGGATAATAAAAGGGTTAGAAACGAGTTAGATGAGGAAGGGGAAATTTAAAAAGCGCTCAAGAAGATCAGGCAGAAAACACCACCTGAAAAAAGGTCAGGGGGGAGTAGTCTAGAAGGCCTCGCGAAACTCATCAGAGGCCTCCGAGAGGAAACCTGTAAAGGTTTTGACAGAGCGACGACGCATAGGGAAGAAGTCAGAGAGGAAGTAAAACAAATGAGAAAGAAATGGGATGCTCTGTGGAAGGCCGAGAAAGAGGAGGTATTTAGAAAACTGGATAGGATAGAGATTAAACAGATAGAGAGTGAGAGAGAAAGGAGAACTGAAATGAGTTTGCTTGAGGAGAGGGTCAGAAAACTAGAATGCGTGAGTGAAAAGAAGGAAGAGGTGGGAGTAGAAGACGTCAAGGGAAAGGGTAAGAAACTGCAGGAAGAAAATGAGAGAATGCGCAGACGGCTAAATCAAATAGAAGTAAGACTAGAAGGAGAAGAGAAAGAGAAAAGAAAGCGAAACATAGTAATTAAAGGAATGAAAATAGAAAGCGACTCGGGAAAGGAAGAAGTGGAGAAGCTGATGAATGATATTGGGGCTCAGGTGAGAGTGGAGGCGGTGAAGGTACTGGGGAGAAAGACAGAATGGGCAATAGGTGTGCTCATAGTAAAAGTGGGAAGTGAGGAGAAGAGAGAAATTATGGAAAGGAAAAGGATATTAAAGGGTAGGAATGAAAGAATTGACGAAGACCTGACATGGAGAGAGAGAAAGCGGAAGTGGATGATCGAACGGAGAGCGTGGATGGAGAGGAGGAACGGGGGTAATGTTCGGAAAGGGAAAGACAGGCTGTGGATGAATGGGATGAAGTGGATCTGGGACGAAGAGAGAGAAGAGCTGAGAGCACAGGAATCAATACTTAGGAGGAGGGAAAACGAAGGTAATGAGAGTAGGACAGACGGGGCGGGGTTTCCACCAAAGCAGACAAACTGGGTACGGGAAGGAGGAGGGGGAAGGACAAAAAGAGAGGTGTGAGTGTAGCTTTCTGGAATGTGTCCGGGCTAAAAAACAAGAACGAGGGATTTTGGGAGGCTATTGGAAAATGGGACGTGGTAAAGCTGAGTGAAACGTGGGTGGATGAAAAGGACTGGAAGGGCGTGAAACGAAAGTTGCCGAAGGGGTATATATGGACAATGCAAGAAGTGAGGAAAGAACATGAGAGGGGAAGAGCGATGGGAGGCATGGTGTCAGGGGTTAAAAAGTAGCTGATGAGAAATGAAAGAGTGGAAGAGCGGGAAGAAAAGCGGGAGGGAGTGATGGTGAGAAGAATAAAGATAGGAAAAGAGAAGGTGACGATCGTTTGTGTATATAGAAGGAGAGGAGAAGAGAAAGGATGGAGATTATTGAGGGAATGGATGGAGGAAAGGAATGAAGAGTTCGTCTTGATAGGAGGAGACTTAAACGCATGGACAGGAGAGTTAGGGGGTGGGGGGGGGGGAGATCTGGGATGAAGAAAGCGAAACTTTCCGAAGAAATTCCAAGCACAGGGAGATAGATGGGGAGGGTAAAACTCTTTTGAACCTGTTAGGAGAGGAGGGGTGGTTTATCTGCAATGGAAATATAAGGGGAGATGAAGAAGGGGAAGTGAGCTTTACAGGTAAAGGGGAAACAGTGATAGATTATATCCTAGCAGAAGAAAGAATAAGGAAGAGAATGGATAAAGTGGAAGTAGGTAATGAAATAGGCACAGAACACTTTGCGCTAATATCGACATTGAAATGTTCAGGATGGAAACGGCATAGCGAAAAAAGGGAAAGAACTGGCGAAAGGTAAGTAAAAATTGGTAGATGGGGGGGAGGAAAAATTAAGAAAATTTAAAGAAAGAAAGGAGAGTGAGAAGATTAGAGGAATGGAAGGGGAAGACGTGGACGCACGCCTTGAAAAGCTAAAAGAACTAACAGAGAGGATAAAAGAAGAGGTAAGGCCAAGAGAAGAAGAGCAGGGAATGAAGAGGGGATGATGGGAAGCAGAATGCAAGGAGAGTAAAGATAGAATGATGGAAAATGTATAAAAGTGGAGAAAAGGGGAGATAGGGAAACAGGAATTTAATAGGAGAAAGAGAGAACACGAAAGATTTTTAAGTGATAAAAGGCAGTTAGAGAAAAGTAGGTATATGGAAGAGGTGGAAAAGTCAATCAGGGAAGGGAGGGAATGGGAGGTGATCAATAGGGAACGAGGAGGAAGGAAGGGCATCAATGAGGAAATCGAAATGGATGAGTGGACCGCGTACTTTAAGCGACTGTTGGGAGGAGTGGAAAATAAGGTGTTAGGTGAAAAGAGGAAGCTAATAGAAGGGGAAGATGATAGTAATGGCGGGATAAATAGGGAAGAAGTGAATAGAGCGATAGGGAGACTTAAAAGAAACAAGGCAACAGGTGAGGACGATATTGAGAACGAGGCTTTGAGGATTGGTGGAGAAGGGGTGAGAAAGGAAATATGGGAGGTATGAAAAAAGGTGTGGAGAGGAGAGGGATGGCCTAAGGAATGGAGGAGAGGGTTGGTGGTACCGATAATTAAGAAAGTAGAGGTAAAGAAGGTGGAGGAGTATAGGGGAATCACACTTATGTCGGTGGGTTACAAAATATATACGGAGATTCTCAGAAAAAGATTAGGAAGGGAGGTGGAAGAGAAATGGATTATTCCACTCAATCATACGGGCTTCAGGAAAAGTATGGGAACAGTAGGCAACATCTACGTACTGAATTATCTAGTGAATAGGAACTTAGGGAGGAAGAGAGGGAAGTTAGTCGCCTTATTCGTAGACTTTAAAGCGGCTTTTGACTTAGTAAACAGGAAGGTGTTATGGTAGGTTATAAAAGAGAGGTTAGTGGATGAAAACTTGGTCGAGAGGATAAAGGAGATATTCGAAGAGACTAAGATAAGGGTGAGGATTGGGAAACAAAAAGGGGAGACTTTCTGGAGTGGAAGGGGGCTCAGGCAAGGGTGCCCACTGAGCCCACTACTATTCAGTCTCTTGTTGGCAGATCTAGAGGAGAAACTGGAGAAGAAAGGAAAAGGGGGAACGGTAGTGGGAAATAGCAACGTATATTCCTTAGCGTATGCAGACGATATGGTATTATTAGCGGATGACGAGAGAGGGATGAGTCTCATAATGAGAGTATTTGAGGAGTATGTAAGAATTAAAGACTTAACGGTAAATGTGAATAACCCGAAAGTGATGATTTGAAGAGAAGGAGAAAAGGAAGAATATCAATGGAAGATGTACGGGGAGAAAGTGGAACAGGTTGAGGAATTTAGTTGCCTAGGCTTCTGGTTTGAGTCGAAAGGAGGGGTTGAGCTACAGGTGAGGAGAAGGATAGAATGTGCGACTAAAGTAATGGGGCAGGTATGGGGTATAGGGAAGAGAAGGTTTAAAGATGACTGGAAGATGAGACTGTGGATGTTTGATGCGTTGGTGTGGTCAGTCCTAAGTTATGGAGTGGAGATCTGGGGATGGAAGGAGCACAAGAGGGTTGAAAGTATGCAAGAGAGATTCTTGAGATGGGTAATGGGAGTGAGCTGGAGCTGTCCAGGATATATGTTGAAGGAGGAATTAAGAAGAGGTAAAATGGTTATTAGACAGATGAAGAGAGCATGGAACTTTGAGGAGAAACTAAAGAGGGGGGAGGGAAGCAGGATAGCACAAGCTTGTCTACGGGAAGTAGTAAACAATGAGACTAGGGGTAACGCAGAACGATCAAGGTGGGAGAAAGAGAGACAACAGAGGAGGAGAGAGTACGATATAAGAGCAGATGTCAGAGTATGGCAAGAGTTAGAGAATGAACTGATAATAAGGGAGGAGGAGGAAAGATGGAAAAAAATCGTGAAATCTAAGTATAACAGGTTGTATAAGGTAGTGAAGGCTGAAGGAGAACCAGAATATTTAAGAAAGATTAAGAAGGAGAGTAAATGGAACCACGTTATACGATTAAAGATGGGAGAAGGAATGAGAGAGTGTAGGTACTGGATGGATGAGGAGGAAAGAAGATGTAGAGTCTTTTACTACGAGATAGAATCATGGGGGCATGTTTTAGAGAGATGTACAGGAGATGAAACAGGCGATGAGTGTGGTTGACAGGATAAAGTGGATCTTGGATGGAAGTGGACAAGGGGCAAGCTGGATGATGAGACTGGGAGAAATGAGAGAAAGTAAGGGGCATGTAGCAGCGAAAAGCCAAGTGCTCACTCCTATAAAAGGACATTAAAGTAAAGTAAATAAAACGTTTAAAAAAATCATGTGAACGGAAATGGTAAGAGGAAACGGAAGCCCAGGAAACTCAATGGTCAGAAATCTCGAGAGTAATTTTAAGACAAAGCGTTAGCATATAAATTAATATAAGTAGAATACTAGTCTATAGATATTAAGTAGTATTAAGGTAGTATAAGTAGTTTTGTAACGTACTGTAAAGGGAGCGGAGGCCCTCAAACCCGTAAAAGGGAGAGAATAAATACATACTAAAGGATCTTTACCAAAAGTTATTATTGAATCCATTTTAAATGGTATACGGAAAATAGTATGAATATTAAATTTTTTTAACATGAATTCAATAGTTTTCGAAATTTGACCAAAAAAAGGAAGAACAAAAGTATTAAAAGAATTATATTCTCTCAATTCTTTCTGATTATCTGTAGATAAAATGTCACTTTGTTTCTTTTGGATTTGTTGAATTCTAATTGTGATATGTTGCTTAATCAACTTTTGTGGGCAATGATTAAAAAAAAAGGATATTCCCAACAATATTCAAATTCTCTTTGTGAAATAAAATGTGGGACAAACTGAGAGCTCTGTCAACTAAGTTTTTGATTACTGCAATTTTGTTTTGGAAAGGATGAGCCGAGAAGAAATTTAAAATTCTACCTGAATACGTTCTTTTTCTATACCAATTGGTAATAATATTACCATGCTGACCTTTAATTACTTCTACGTCCAAAAAACTGATTTTATTATTTTTCTCTGTGTCAAGGGTAAATTGAAGTTTTTGATGAAAACTGTTAAAAGCATCAAAAACTGCCTGTAACTTTGCTAGAGGAACACAAAATTCTTCTTGATAGCAAAGACCTCCAAATCTTCCATAAGTATTTCTGCTAAAATCGGAGAAATGGCTGAACCTATAGGAGTACCAAACTTTTGCCTATAAAAAGATCCATTGAATTTAAAATAAGTTGAGTTCAGAATGAAAACTATCCCTGTAATAACTTTTTTTTGACTCAATCGAGTAAGTGTTTTCATATTGTCCCATCTATTTAAAATTGCCGGTTTAACCAACTGGAAGGGTATACTTGGAAACATTGCAACAACATCCATAGAAATCATTACATGGTCATCAGAAACAGTTTTTTGAATAATAATTTTTTGAAATTCCCAGCTATTTTTAACATTATATTTAGAAGTTGTAATTGAGTCTTTGAGTATCAAATTAAAGTTTTGTTCTGAAAATTTCGTGGGAGTATTAATAGTTGAAATAACCATTCTCAAAGGATAGCCATCTTTATGAATCTTTCTCAAACCATAACATCTTGCAAGAACTGTTTCTTCGCTATTTATATCAGTCCATCTTATATCCTTTCCTAAAAGTCCTTTCTTTCTCCAATTGTCTAGAATCTTGATAGTATCTCTTATTAATTGTTTTAACGGATTTTCACTCAATAATTCAAAGTTATCAAGATTGGACAGTAAATCCTCCATATCCCTAATATAATCTGATTTTTTCATACAAACTGTAATATTACCTTTATCAGCATTCATGCAAATTATATCAGGGTTGTTTTTGAGGAAATCTTTTGTTATCTTGAAAACTTCAGAAATTTTACGATCAATACTACTAATGTACAAACAAGTTTTTTCCCTGATCTGCGAAGACTGATTATATTAGGTACGAGATGATAATTTTTTATATTAGGAACCTGTGAAATACCTCTAACTACTATAATATACCGGAGGTTCAAGCTGCCAAATTAATTTTATTAATTTGTTTAATTTTTTGGGATCGTGATTACCATCTTATTAATTCAAGTTGTTTTCTTTTTGGCTGCTCTATTACTGTTGAATATCAATGAAGAAAAGGGTTCTCTTTGAATAACTGACACACTGACTCTAGTTTTAATTTTAATTGATTCAAATTCAATGAAGATGAAGTAGATAAACAGTCAGGTTCACACCTTTCCTTGGACCGTCGCACTTCGCAGATAACTAAACTGGGCCCGATTCAACGTTTCTAATTTGGGTGCAATAAGCTCATTTACAGAATCGGTACATCCTTCACGGAGGGAAACAATCTCTGCTGGGTTTGAATTGAAATGGTTACAAGTCTGTACTTCGTTATGTCACTTAAATTAGCGTTCTCTCTTCCGTCGACTAAAGATCCGAAAAGGTTTTACTTCCGTTCGTAGATCTGTCTGGGTGAGTCAATAAAATTTGTCAAATTAGGTCCAATGATATCTAATAAAAAAAGGGATCGGAACGGTGGTACAGTTTGAAAACGTCATTCTTGGCCAGCGACTAACTTTAATCATTAATGACGTCACGACCCAGCTCAGTTACGCGTCCAGTGTAGACGGGCAAGAGGAACCGTGTTTTTTCAGGATTCCTTAGTACTTCTAGTCCGTACAAGAAGTAGTAAAGAACTGCCAATGTATAGGTGAGGTGGGGCATTTTTGCAAGCATTGCTAACTTTGATTGAACGGTCATCATCAAGCGACAATTAGGAAAGTAACCATGGAAGAAAGCTATATTGGAAATCGCTGACTTCTAAAAAATGCTGACTGTCATAATGTGACTTAGAGACAACTTTTATTCCTTCAATTTTATATTTTTAAATTATAATTTGAATTTGTTTGACGACTGATTATAGTTTCCAATTTAGTTTATTTATTTCATTAGCTTATAACTGTTCATTATCTTCAGTTAATAATTTTAAAAATATTTCGTAACAGTAAGAAATTGTTAACTAGGCAAAGGTGATTTAAATATTTTAAATAATTTTTTTCGCGAAAAAAAATCTTCTCCTTCCGCTTCGCTGGGAATCGAACCACAGAATTACTGACTTCTGGCCAGGTGCTTTCCCATTAAACTGCTAGAGAGATCGAGAGAAGAATTTTTGTTCAGAAATACACGCAATATTTTGCTAGATCGTACAAATAAAACTTTTCAAGGAATCTGTATTATCATTAGGGAATAACAGAAAATATTTAACGTCTTTTCAGGCTAGATAGAGCTAGGAAAAATAAATAATTTTAAGTAATTATTTTTCTAAAAAACCATCTAGCAAAATAATGCGTGTATTTCTGAAAAAATTTTCTTCTCTCGATCTCTCTAGTAGCTTAATGAGAAAGCATCTGACCGGAAATCAGTAGTTCTGTGGTTCGATTCCTAGTGGAGCGAAAGGAGAAGACGTTTTTACAGAAAAAAATTCTTCAATAGTATATTGTGTCATGAGACGGGAACCACATCTTTGACGCGACGAGGCCGATGTTTTCTGTACGAGGCGATATGCAGGCGCGCGAAGGGCGCCTGCCACCGAGTACACAAATCATCGGACAAGTCCGTCAAAGGGTTCCCGTCGAATGACACACGATATTTTATTCAAAATCGGCCTACCACGTGATATGCACTAAAATTTTGACAATAAGATCAGAAAAAGCGTAGAAAATACGTAACCTGATTGAAGTTGCAGGCGAAGGGGGCGGGGTCCAGGGCGCAGCCCTGGTGGGGGTGCAGGGGGCGAAGTCGCCGCCGGGGGGTTGGGGGGGGGGGGCTGAGCCACCCGACTTAAAAAAAAAACAATTCTTTATGAAGAATGATCAAACTAATGATTGTTATGAGGTTACTGGGGGTTACTGGTAGATTAGCTGGTGCGGTGTGTTTCGTGGACAGCGGCACATTGATAATGCGCCACTCGGGGAGTTTGTGCACTACGCACCGTACCAAAAACATCGACTCCCCATATTTCACGTGCCACAGTGAAAAAGGAGAGGGAATGCCATCATTTGACATACGCAAGTTGTGGACTTCAGCGTATTCCCGTCCGGCGGACGAGAAAAACCCCCACCCAGAATCGTGCAGTTCCCGATCCGAGATTAGGACGGGAATACGCGAAAATCGTCCGATTTTGAATAATATAATTTTTCTTTCATAGCTCCATCTAGTCTGGAAATACGTTCAATATTTTCTGTTATGCTTTAATGATAATACAGTTGCTTGAAAAATTTGATTTGTACCAGCTAGCAAAGTAATGCGTGTATTTCTGAAAACAGCTTCTTCTCTCAATCTCTCTAGTAGCTTAATGGGAAAGCATCTTATCAAAAATCAGTAGTTCTGTGGTTCGGTTCCCAGCGGAGCGAAAGGAGAAGATCTTTTTCCAGAAAAAAATTATTTAAAATAATTTTTCTTTCATAGCTCCATTTAGTCTGAAAGACGTTAAATATTTTCTGTTGCTCTATAATGATAATGGAGATTCCTTGCAAAATTTGATTTATACTATTATAGGTCAGATCAGCTGTCAAAATAAATAGTTTGTTTAGATTGGAAGTACGTTGGGAGATGAGAAAATGTACTCGCACCGCGAGCGAATCGTTAGCTGTAGTAGTGCATGGGTACAAGCGTCATACGGTGTCTGCATAGAGATGGGCATTTCCCGTCATGATCGTGCATGCTCGCTTTTGCTCGGTCATAACCGAGCACAAGCGAGCATGACTGGTCATTCTATAATTTCTTATGAATGAAATGTACGTTGGTAATAAAAATAACTGCACTACACAGATGTACACAAATGTACATCTGACTGTTAATAGTATACGACTATTGGGAGAAAATGGCTGTATTTAGCGGGCTATTTGAAATTCTATTCTATGAATATTAAGATTATTTTATTCAAATAAATTGGATTAGTATATTTTGTAATAAATTTAGCACTTCTAACATTAATTACTTAATTTTACATAACCCTTATACATTTTTTATTAGAGTTGTTAAACGTTCAGAACCTGATTAATAATAATAATGGTATATGTGGCGTGCGGCGAAGAAAGGGGGCTTACTCTGATAAGTGAGATTTTCAGGGCGAGCGTTCGAAGTCGACCCGATAGACGCGACTTTTAGGAGAGAGGGAAGAGTCACGAAATCTTTCATCTCCACTTACCACTACATTCTCACGCATGTCAGCGGCGCCGCTCACCGACGGGGTATATATGAGACGCGGATATATAGTGGCCAGTAGTTGGAGGTGTTTCACGGGATCTCGAGCACTCGAGCGGAAGCACGATTTCTCGGGTACCTAACAACTCAATTATTAGTAACAATAACGCTCGGAATTTTCTTTCGATGGTTTCATTAAAAAGAGTAACTCAAAAACTATCGAAATGTGTAAAAACCTCGATTTCGATTTTTTTACAGTAAGCCCCCTTTCTTCGGCGCACGTCACATATAATAATTATTATTATTATATTATAATATAATAATTGTATAAATATTAATTTTATATTACAATATAATAATTGTATAAATATTAACTTTATATTATAATATAATAATTGTATAAATATTAATTTTATATTATAAGGCACATTCCAAAGTGGTTAATTTATCAAAGCTAATTTTTTTCTATATCATTTTCAGACTGCACTTGAAAATTCATATTTCCTGCACTTAATTTGTTTACCAGGAAGTATAAGGTGCCATAATATCTCATAATTCACTTTCAAATTCCAACATTTACTTCATTTTCATCATATGAACCACATATTTTGAAACATTATTTAAAATAGCCCGCCGAAATTCCAACATTTTGCCTGAATTATCGTCTGCTACGAGCAGTCAGAGAGCCATTTCTTTATTTATTTCAATATTATATACATTTCTAAGAGCTGAAAGATATATACGAATAAAATAGATGTCTCAAATTCTTACTCTAATTACTTGCTATAGTTTAAACACGTTGTTACTATTTCTGCACGAGTAATCTCCTTGCAATGATTCTTCTCTTTGGTTCTCACGTCATTCTATATTACTCTTAACTTTTTGGCATGGGTAAAGAAATTTTCATGCTGGCTTATGTTGGAAATAATGCTTACGTTGCGTATATCCTCCTGGAGAGTTGATTTTAATTTTTAATAGGTTGAATACAAAATGTCATTACGTACCAGGACGGTTCGTAACAACCGCACCCTGGAAATTTTGGTTATTGTCCTTGATAACTGGGTCAAAATGAACAGTACCTTCGCATGCTAGTTGAATTAATTATTTTCTTACAGTAAAATGTCTGATTTATGTAAGAAGCAGGGACCCCACCGAAACAAAACAAAATATTTTCGTGATTTTCGTTCTGTTTCTATGCTACCAAAACGTAACTATATTCACTTGATTTAGGTAACGTTATTCAAAATACCGAAATTGTAACGAAATTTTTTAATTACGCGTAATTGTCAAGACAAATTTATTCGAATCCTTGTGCATCTTACGAAAATATTAAAAGACAGACGGGTCAAATATGATAATATAACAATTTCGTTTTTAATTTTGTTCCCATCTGTCAGAACGTAACGAAAAGGAAATGAAAGATTCAGTGCGCTTTGGACCACATAACGTAACGAAACGAAAGTTTCGGACAGGTCCCTGGTAAGAATGTAATAAAATTATAAGATAACATTCAGAACGTGTCAAGACTTAATCTATCATTGGAGTAGATGCTTTTTGTAGAGACATATACGTGCTTAGTAGTGATTTTTGATTTCTCCATTCACACAAGCGCCTCAGTCATTATATAAAAAAGTAATGTAATTACATTTAATACTAGCTGCTTCTGTGTAGTGGTTTGAACTTATTATAGAGAATATTGTACATTTGTGTATTTTTTTCAATGTTACTCTTCCACTTTTGAAATTTTGGACTTTTTGCATTTTACCACTTAGGGGCTTTTTCTTTCTCTTTTGTTTTCGTAGGGATCATGCACAATCAATAATCACACTTCACATGTGTGGAAGTGTTTGCAGCGGTAGTTGCACCTTGAGCAGAGCATCCCCGATACTTTTAATGTATTGACTGCTTTTTCAGGAGCCCGCTGGATGATTTCCTTGGAGAGGATCTGATTTGAATTCGTGTTAGTGCTCTTGGAGCTACATTTGTAATTTTAACTCATCTTCATGCTGTTGTCCAAGTTCAACTTCTTTGAATAGTATTTCCTTTGATGTCACTTATAATGGACCTCCTAGATCGCTTCCCCCTAATACAAGCGAGACAGGCTAATATTACTATTTACATTTGAGAGTGACCAAAAGAGGTTATTAATCCCGGGATTGTCAATAAGCCTAATCCAATGTATGATCCATGAGTAAGGTTAAATAATTTTTGCGGAATGCCTTGTGTGGATGAAATTTCAACAAAAAAATCAATTTCTTTTATGAACGAGAAAGCTTTTGATGTAAAGGGTTGATCAGTGTGCAAATTTTCATTTGGAACAAGTGTAGAGTGTTGTTTTATAATGAGTACACCAGATGTTAAAAATAAGGTATTAACATTTCTTGCACTTTACCCCGGACTCATCTTACATACATTAAAATTAAAAAAATTTTGCTATTAAAAGAAAAGGGGCAGACTCAGACCAGTCCCTCCCAAGCAGACACATCCAAAAACCCCTCACCGCCAAGCTACTCAATCCACCCGATAGGAGGAGGATTTGGAGAAGTACCAAGTTAGGCGAGAGTGGTCTGTCGCGGCAAAGTTAAAAACAAATCTGAACATCCTGCCCCCCGTGAGTTAGGCTTAACGAGCAATTAGCTTTATATGTAGTAACAAATTGTGTTAAGGCGCTTTGACTGGAAGAAGCGCTAGTCGATCCAATGATCGTATCATAGTAGTTTTAGTGGAGCGCACAGTAACCACTCGTCAGTCAATCGCTTCCAGGATGGAGTTTCTCAATGCAGGCGAGACTCCATTTGATGGGTGGCAAAAGGTCCTCCTTTAGAAGTACAAGATCGTGCACTTGAACTTGGTTAGTTTCCACCAACCACTTGCTTCGCTGTTATGAGTGATGAAGGTACTCCCTTGAACACCGGTACCGAAAGTTGTCACGCATCTTTGTAAGCAAGGACCATCTGGAAAGAGAATTATCTTTATAGTCTGTCAAGGAAGGTTCAGGGATAGCAGAAATAGGGCCTCCGGTTAGAAAGTTCCCAGGGATCAAGGCTCCTAACGCAGTTGGATAGCTTGAGATCGGAGCGACCGGGCGCGAATTGAGATACGCCTCAATTTGACAGAGGACAATGGTAAATTTCTCAAAGATCAGGCGACTATCTCCAATACAACGGCGTAGACGACGCTTGGTTGCCTTAATCCCTGCCTCCCAGATAGCTCCAAAGTGGAGCATGTGGAGGGATAAAAAACTAGGTATTCCCGTCGTAGGCCAAGCATTCAGCGACTTTTGGCATAATTTGAGAGGCTCCTCGAAACAGCGCTCGCAGCTCCCGATCTGCACCAACAAAGTTAGTGCCGTTGTCGCTGTAGAGCCTGGAACATGTACCTCGACGAAAAACAAATCGTTTGAAGGCAGTAATAAAACACTTCGAGGATCAAACAGAGACAGCTTCCAAATGTATGGCCCTTGAAGAAAGACAAATAAAAAGGCATACATAATGCTTTTATGATTCATGTCCCCTTCCTGGTGAAACCATCTTGTGATATGGACCACCATAGTCTACAACAGAGCATGGGCAGGGCTTTGATGCAGCCACTGGATGAGTAGGAAGTTGACCCATCAGTTGAGTAGGGGATTACTTCCGAAATCCTGCGCATATGACGCAATTGTGAACAATGTTGTTGACTAACGATTTCGCTCCGACAATCCAATACCTTCTTATGATGAAGTTCAGCATTAATTGTTGGCCACCATGCATTGTCCTCAGATGAGCCTGCAAAAGTATAAGATAAGTTACACGACCATTTTTAGGTTAAATTACTGGGTGTTTCTCATCAAAAGACAGCAAAGATTTTTGGATTCGACGACCGACTCAAAGAAGTCCATGACTGTCCAAAAAGAGGGAGAGCTTGACCAAAACGCTTTTTCTCCTTGAAATCGGTAAGCCATTCTTCAGGTTATTAATCTCATACCCGAATTGACGTATCTGAGTAGTTCTCAGCCAAAAGTTGAGACCTTGATTGAGTTAATCGGTAGTTAAGTAGCGTTCCACTGGATATGAACGACAGCGATTACAAAACCTATAAAAATTGGCAGTAGTACGCACAAGTTTATCAAGGGGGAGCAACGAACAGTCAGATTATATATCTCAGTTTCTCTAACCAGGTTAACTATTAACACTGGTTTAGAGACCGCCTTTGAAGATCGTTCACCAGTTTACAAGTTTTTTGCTGGCTCCAAAAAAACCCGGGACCAGTTGTCCTGGGGACAAGTAAGCCCGTCAGGTCCATGCCACCACAAGGACGAGTCAAATAACTCCTGCGATGAAAATCCTCTAGTAGCGCAGTCAGCGGAATTGGACTTAGATGGGACATGATTCCAGATGGCGTTTATTAAGATCGTTTGGATTTTACTAACCCTGTTTGCCTCAAAAGTCTCCCAACGAGACAAGTGAGAACCAAGCCATTTTAGAACTAGCTCAGGATCAGTCCAGCAAAAGGTTGGTAATTTAAAGTCAGACTTGAGACCGTTCACGATGGAATCAAGCAGCATATTGAGAAGCAGGGTGCCACAAAGTTCCAACTTAGGCAATGAAAGTCTTGATTGAAGCGACTTTTCTTTTTGGCATGATAAGGCTAAAGTGAGTGACACCATAATCTACCCGAACGACCATGTACACTGTCGCTGAGTATGCTCTTTCTGAAGCGTCTGAAAAGCCGTGTAAATGCCAATATTGTACATTAATTGTGGCGTTAAGCCAACGAGGAACTTAGACTTTCTCCAGTAACAAGAGCTGAGACTGAAAGGAGTCTTACTCTAATTGCAGTTCTGATGGCAAAAGTAGAGTCCCAATGTGCTTTACACATCGACAAATTCTGTAGCAAGAGTTTAGCCCTGATGTGGAACGGCGCAAGCCAGCTAAAGGGATCAAATAATTGAGCTATTTCAAAGGCAACCAAACGCTTGGTTCCTTTAGAGGAATTATTTGGCAGTACCACGGAAAAATAAAAGCTATCTGAAAAGGTACCCGATTTGAGCTTCAGAGCAGAAACAGAATCCTCCACTTCAAGTTCCTTACTACCAGCCAATTGTACAGTTAATGGTTCCGGAAAAAGTTCCTGTGAGTTTGGCGCCCACATGTTTAGGGAGATGCCGGCAGACTCCAAGATTGAAACAACCTCAGTTTTGACAGTTTTTTCAAACTAGATAGAGTGTGCGCCAGAAAATATCATCGACATAACTATTGTCTACCAGGGCCGCAGCTTCTAGTGGAAAGCGCCCTCGGTTATCTCCTGCTAGTTGGTTCGGAGTTCTAATAGCTAGCAAGGGAGCTGGTCTTGTACCGTAAGTTTCGGTGAAGATCTTCTGAGGGATATGATCTCCAGATGATTCTCTGCATATTGGAGTCAGATGAGTGGACCCCAATTTGACGAAACATCTTGACTATATCTGCCGTAAACACAAATTGAAAGTCTCCAACGTGTCACGACTAGCCAAATTGCAGCTTGCAATTTTCGACCAGAATGTAATAAATCATTCAAGGATGTTCCCGAGTCAGTATGAGCAGAGCCATTAAAGACCACTCGAATTTAGCCAGAAGGATCATTTTTTTTTTGTTACAACGTGATGAGCAAGATAAAACACGTTATCAAAATTGAGATCTTCCAGGTTTAAGGGTCTCATGTGATTCAAAAAAAGATACTCCTGCATGAAAGCATGACAGGCTTCTTTTCCTTCAGGGTCTTTCGCAAAACGCTTCTCAATGCGCAGAAACATTGATACAGCAAAGCTTCTAGACTTTCCCAATTCATTTGGGTTACCCTTCATAGGCAGTTCAACGACATATCGACCGAACGGCCATAAGAATAGTTGGGATAAGCAAGTTCAAGGTCCTGCACGTGACGCCACTTCTGAAAGGGCAATCTTTTCTTTGGAAGAAGTTTTGGAAGAGATTTCATAACCAAGGCCCTGAAGGGAAGTTCGAATTCTGAATCAGTTGGAGAACAAAGTTTAAGGTCGGTACTGTGGATAGAAGAACCTAATGGTGAATGTCCCATACCAGTAAGAGAAATGTCACACTTGTCTTTGGGAATTCTCAGCTGCTGAACTGCTTTCTCGGTAATAAGTGAGCGTTCTGCTCCCGAATCAATGATTCTTTTACTATTATGAAAGCACCATTGTGAGACTGCGATTTTACATAAGCAGTTGAAAAAATACTTTTTGTAATACTTGAGGTTTCATCAGTACTTAACTGATGAATTTGAACAGATCCGCTGGCGACCAGTGCCGTGTTAGTCGAAGAAGATGACTTGTCACGGGAAGAAAGAATTGTCGAGTTTCCAGGGGGTTGGGTGGGGAAGTTGTCATGCAAAAAGGTGTGATGCTTGGCAACACAGACAAAGCACTTTTTATCGGACGAAAAATCCTGAGTAGAGTGGTTAGATCGTAGACAATTTAAGCAAAGTCCTAAGTTTTGGACCTGCTCAAGACGTTGAAGGGAATTCATTTTTTTTTTAAACGAGGACTTTTTTTCTGTTTGGTTGAAATCTGAGAAGAAGATTTTAAAGATGTTGAAACAGAGGGAGGATCATTACATTAAGCAGCTTCCAAGGCTCTGATACGATTATCTAAAAACTTCATTAATTCTTCAACAGTTGGAAGCTCCTCACTATCCTGTAATGAAGTTTCCCAGGCTTCACGAGTAGATGGATCTAATTTGTGTACTAATAAGTGCACAAACCAATCAGCCCAGGTGTCAACTGGCCCATCCATATTTTTAAAGGCACGAATAGACTCGTTTGTGATATCTGTTAACCTTAAGATCTCGTCAACAGACTTCTTAGGAGCAGCAGGGGTGGATAAGAGTTTACGCATGTGAGCAGACAGAAGAACACATTTATTATCATACCGCTTAACAAGGATGGACCAAGCTTCTGAATAATCTGCTCCGCTAATTGGTAAACTTTTTAAGCATTCAGCTGCCTTTCCGGACAGTGAGGATTTGAGATAGTACAACTTTTGTAGATTGTGTATTGTAGTGTCATGAACGTTAGATTGGAACATGTCTCTAAAGGTTTCCCACTCTAATTGATGCTCAGAGAATTTTAGGAGGGGAAGGGCGGGTAAATGTTTATATGAGTTGTCTGATTCCGACGTACCTATACCTGGTGGCTTTTCAGTAATGGGTTAACCACCGATTACCTTTATGTCAATTAGAATTGCAATTTTGGTAGTGTTAAAATCCTCCTCCACTGACGAATACAAGTCGTTAACCACATAGACTCTTCTTTATTTGTAGGATCCTCAAGAATCTCGAAGTGTTTTTCGTAGAATTCTGACCAATAGTCTTCCAGTTTTGAAAGTCGAATTTCCAGATACGTGACAGACGCCATTTTTGATTCTCCAGCCATTTTTATATTGGTATGAAACAGCTGTATTAAACCCATGAGATTCACTTGTCGATTTAAACCGGACGACATTTTTTTGTTTGTTTTACAAACTTGAATTTAATGGGTTCTTGAAAAATTAAATAAGGTATTTAATTTTCTGGGAAAATCATATTGAAAGTCTTAAATAGCGAACGATCTGATAAGATGAGATAAAAGCACGAGTTCGCAGAGCTGGTCGACCGGTTTGTATGGTCCGGCGAGAAAATCAATAAGTCTACGTTCTCGACAACACTGAGCAAAGATGGATGAATTGAATTCACATTCACTTTGAGTTTACAAAACTCACTGAAGGGGAAGGAGATGCCCTTTGTTTAATTTCACAAGGACAAAAAAAGGCCCATTTGTTTTTTAAGAGCGTGGTGACATAGATGCAGCACTGGTATTTAGTAGAAACTAAATTGCAGCACTTAGAACAAGAACATAAAAAAAGAAAGATTTTTCACGGAGTGAGGTGTACAAAATTTAGAATTATTTTTTTTTAAATTGTTTCGAGGTTCCCATCCGGCTCGAAGGACCAAAAATTTTCATTATATCAAAAAAAATCCATTTCTTTTATGAAAGAGAAAGTTGTTGATGTCAAGGCTTGACCACGAGACAAATTTTTATTTGGAAAAAGTGTAGAGTTTTGTTTTATATTGAGTACACCACATGTTAAAAATAAGGTGTTAACATTTATTGCACTTTACTCCGGACTCATTTTACATAAATTAAAATTAAACCAATTTTGCGATTGTACTAATAACCTTAGTATCACGGAACGAGGCGAAAACGGTGCATCGCAGCCAAGGAGCGAAAACGATAGGAAAATTAAAAGAAAAGGGCAGACTCAGATCAGTCCCTCCCAAGCAGACCCATCCAAAAAACCCCTCACCACCAAGCTAATCAATCCACCCGATAGAAGGAGGGTCTTGAGAAGCAGCAAGTTAGGTGAGAGTGGTCTGTGACGGCAAAGTTCAAAACAATCCTGAATACCTTGCGATAACTGAATTCCTCTAATTTCTTCGTTAAATAGGATTTTTAATTTGATTTTAATCTTATATAAGATTCTTAAATTTCAAAATTTCAATTTCTTCTGGATTTCCCATCATGATTCTTCATTTTAGTAATTTTGTCGGCAGGTAACGTATTATTTTGGTGATATTATAAGCATTAATTCCGTGATGTTAATCTTCTTGTTATTGTGTCCAACGCAGGGGTCCGACCGAAACTTTCGTTCCATTTCGTTATTGACAGAAAAAAATTCTTTTTTATTAAACTTTGATCTTCTATCTCTAAATTTACCCAAAACTAGATAATATTTGAAATTACATTGATGATTGGATCAAAATTATTTTGTTTAGCTAGCAGTAACGAAATGAAACGAAAGTTTCGGTCGGATCCCTGGTCCAACGATAGGTGATATTTTTGTTGGGTCTAAATGTAGAATTGGCTCATAAATCAATTCTGTAGAATGTCGGCTGACTGAAAGACAGGTTAAAATTTCGGACTCTGTTTTCAATATACAGCCTGGAGCTAGTTGAACTATTCCCAATTTTGATAACTGAATTTTTATTAATGTTTGCATTGGGCAGATTAATTCTGCTGACTGCTCCCTGTCGAGAGAGGAAATCTATCCCGCTAAAGTCTTCATCTTCATCCAATATGGGTCGCTGTGGTACGCAGTTTTGATACAGGGGTTTTAAACGTATCTTGTGTTGGGTGGAGCAGCAGCTCACTTTCGAAAGTTTTACTGGACGGCGTCACGTGTGTGATAAGAACACCCTTGCAAAGATGATATTGCTGAAGGTACTTACATTCCAAGAACTGATCTTCAGTCATTAGGATGTAGGTTCCTTGAGATTCATCTGCGGAGATATATATAGAATTAGAATATATATAAAAACCCGTCCAGAGTTTGTTACAAATATTTTTTGTGCTGCGAGTTTTGAATGAATATTGTAGAGTTGATAATCCATTTCTCAAGAAGATCGTTGCTGTTGATAATTGTGCCAATTCCTCGCTACTGACGTTTGGTCCTCGAGTAGGAAACATGAATATGAAATTTGAAATGGAGCATTCTTGCTCTCCTCTTATGCGTAGAATGAACGACTACAAAAAAAAATTACTGGAACCGGCACGTTAGATTCTTCCAGTTAAGGACTTAGAACATAAAAAAACTATTTGTGGCAGAGATACATCTGCAGCAGCAGAAAATTTCATGAGTGTGGTAATATTTGACTTTGGGTTTCCACTTTAAACTTCATATATAGATTTTGAACAGCTACTGATGCTAAAACAGTTCTTGTAGTGTTGTAAAAGTAAAATAGGTTTCAACGCCGTTCAAAACTCTTCTGACATCTAGTAAAACAGGTCAAAGGTTTTATTCTTTCAAATAAGACTAGAGTGTCTTTAACCCACATTTAAACATTCCCTTGCGATACTGCTGCACTAGCAGACGAAACTCCTAAAAGAATTCTCTCTCAGACAATGTTCAAAATTTTTTTTACACTTAATAGACATTCCTCTTTTGTTACGGGGAAGCCTTTTCGCTAGGCGTCTAAAATCTAGTTTACAAGTCATAAATAAGAATGATATCAGGTCCAGGTCATGGTATTATAAAGTTTTGACTATAAGTGAAAGTTAATTGTGGACCGAGGCACTTTATACTCTTTTGATGCTTTATTTTGAGACGAACTATCTTCCTGAATACATTTTAAAGCCTTAAATAAATATTTAGGACTATATAGTATTTTTTTACATTTTTCCTGAAATAAAGAAAAATATAATAAAGTTTTTACTTTGGAAAATAACAATCGTGCAATTAATTGCCATTGCAAATAATTTAATTGATGAAAATCTATAAATTATGTTAGAGAATTAATTTAAAAAATAATAATTTGGATGTTAGACTAGGCATCAAATTTCTATCTGATGGTTTGCGTGATATATTAGTCATTACATAGGTCTTATGCTCTCACTTGGTGCAAAACATCACCAGCTTTTAGTATGTCACGATAAACGACATTTATGAGGCTTCCTGTAAATCTTGATAAAAGAGAAATACATTTTTTGCACGACTTTCTGCGAAAAATCGACTATTAGGAAGTTTTGTAAGCACTTTTGCATAAAAAGCCTTTTTAACGCACTGTACACAGTGCTTCAAAAACTACATAATACGTCTCACTTTTGATAGGAGGTAGTACAATATGTATAATGTGTGGCACGGACGCATATAGAAAATTCCTGCCTCACGTGATATTCACTCGTCGAGAAAACCCACTTTTTGCGCCCTTACCACACAAATAACTATTTATTAATTTACTTACCCAATTCTTTTATGTATCCAGTATTTTCACTAGAAATATAGTTCTTGTATTTACGGGTCTTCCCTTATCACTTTTTTCAAAAGAACACACGCAGCTGTAGTCATTTTTTTCCTATTGCCAAGAATTGCATACGGCGCTTTAGATTTCAAATGTATTGCCACCCCGTATCATTTATTAGATAAATGCTCATGAAATCTTATTTATTGTATTACCATCCTGACATTCACTCCAAATTACTTGAAAAAAGGCAATTTTGTTAATTATAACGTTACTACAGGTATATTGAAAAATGCAATTATCTAAAGATTTGGATTAGTGTTCGCGATATTTTTGTTATCGAGAACCTTTCGTTTTAATTGTTCAATCGCATCCCGTCCCGACTTGAATATGCAAAGAAGATCGGGCAAGATTCTCGATAATGTTTTGAGTTTCATATTTCGCGAAAGTGTCAAAAATAATGTAGCAGAATTTTTAAAATATGGAAGAAGTGGAAAAAATTCTTGGAAGTATAATAAAACACATTAAAATTTATTATCGCTATTATATTTATTATTATATTTTTATATTATTACTTATTCAATATTATTTTATTATTTATTTATATTATATTTATACATTTTCAACTTATTCTCGCGTGAGCCCGGTTTTTCATTCTCAGCCACGGACTTAATCAAGTGCCTAATGAGATGAGAATATTATAAATTAATTTAATACGATGTTTGAAATTTTTTTCGATGATGTTGCAGGTATAAAATTGGGAGCATGGTGAAGTATGGAGTTCCTCATTTACTGATGTTGTCCTCACACAGAGGCCGCGAGCGTTAGATGTAACAATTTATATTATTATTATTATTATCATGGACCACCTTCCACCCATAGGTAATCATGACTTGGTACTTCGATACTAAACACGGTCGCGAAACGCGGCAAGTGATTAGTAGATTCATTAGTATCAGTCGTTGTTTTGGAACTCTGTATTCTGCTTGCGCATTCGTCACAATTCGCGAGTATACACACTGGTAAGCCCGTCTATAGGGGCGTCGATAAATATATACGAAGATGATAATCACCAGCAGTGATGATTTCAAATGGTGTATGCATTAAAAGCTAAAGCTGTTTATGATATCGCCTCCGGAACAGAAACGCAACATCCTTTTACCGCAGGCAATGAAACTGCTCGTACGAAGTGGGTGAAGGAAGATGCAATCGCCATGTTTACATTCACAGCTTCAATGGATGTGTCTCGGATCACACACACTAAATTTGCCGTTATTACCAAAGTCATCGGAACTCTGCTGAAAAAGTACAGGAATTTCAGGCAAGCATGGCTCTCCATGGCTGTAGATAAACAGACATTGCCAAATTTCATAGCCAGGCTTCTAAGATGAAAAAGCCAGTGTGATTACATGCAAAAAGCAGGAAACTGAATTTCTTGCTTCGTCAAGTAAATCTATTGGCTCTCAGTCTAAGGACAAACCTGAAGACCAATCCAAAGACAGGAAATTCGACATGCGAAAAGTAACACGCTATTCCTGTCGCAAGAAAGGGAATGTTTCTCGTAACTCTCGCAGTTTCAAGAAGACTAGCAATGATCACAAGTCGAAACAGGAGGATGCATCGGCGTTTAATGTACAGAATAAAGATGCTTTGTTGAAATTGGCTGGAACAAATCAATAAAAGTGTTTAATGGACAGTGGCGCATCCACACATATAACTCTTCACCGTGAGTTATTTTGTGATTTTACAGAAATCAATGAAAAGAAGGATGTCACCATCGCTAACAATGAAGAGCTACCAATCAAAGGCATCGGTACTGTAAAAATAGAGAAACTCATCGATGCAGAATGGTATGAATCAACAATGGAGAATGTTTTGTGTATTCCAAATCTGAACAGAAATTTATTTTCTGAGGGAGTCTTGACGAAGAAAGGCTTTACGGCAATAAAAGATAAGGAGTTCGCTAAAGTATTCGACGGAGATAAATTAGTGGCACACGCAATTCGTGAATCAAATAATTTGTACACAATGATGTTTCGTATAGTTATTGCCACGGACGCATATACGGTTTCGTGTGGCGATTTAAAACTGTGGCACGATCGCCTTGGACACGTTAATGTCAAATCTCTGTGCGAGATGGTAAAGAATAATCTTGTCGATGGTGTCGATTTGTCGGGTATGGATCACGTTTTCTGTGAAGGTTGTCAGTATGACAAGCAACATAAACTTTCGTTTCCCACCAACGCACGAAGGAAAACTGTACCAGGTCAGTTTATTCATTGCGACTTCGGTGGTCCAATGAATACTCCGTCTTTTAGCTGAGGCAGTAAACACTGCTGTGTATATTTTAAACAGAACTTTATCAACTCAGTTCAACTCCTTTTGAAATTTGGTATAACAGGCAGCATACACTTGATCATCTTAAGATTGTTTGGCAGTGAAGCATTTGTGCTTATCCCGAAAGAAAGACAAACCAAGCTGGAAGAGAAAGGAAAGAAACTGATTCTTGTCGGTTATGACAAGAATTCGACAAACTACAGATTATTTGATCCAGTGACTAAAAAAATCACAGTTTCTAGACACGTGAACTTCAATGAGCATACTGAAGTCAAACTACCTAGGCAGGATATATTTTTAGCCCAACAAGATAGCCAAAATTTGGATAATCTTGAAATAGAGGAAAAGAAACAGGGTCTTCTATTAGACCAAGACAGGCAGCCGCTCGAAGAAGTTGTGGAGCAAGGAAGCACTCATCTGGAAGAAACTAATGCACATGTTTTACGTCCAAGAGAAATTTTGCGTCTACCCGATCGCTACGAAGTTGACTTCGTCGGAACAGATGTACCGCAGAATTTTAATGATGCTATGAGCAGCCCTGATTAGAAAAAAAATGGAAAGTTGCTATCGATGAGGAATTAGAAGCATTGAATCAGAATGAAACTTGTGAGTTAGTCCCTCTTTCTCCTGATGAAAGAAGTATCAGTTCGAAGTGGGTGTTAAAAGTAAAAAGACATCCTGATGGAAGTATTCAACGTTACAAAGCAAAGGTTGTGGCTAAAGCTTTTTCCCAAGTTTAAGTAATTAATTGCGAAGAAACGTTTTCTCCAACTGCAAGATATAACACAATACGAGTTTTACTTACGTTGCCTGTAGCAAAAAATCTGAAAATCTCGTAGTTCGACATAAAAACAGCTTTCCTTGATGGAGATCTGGAAGAAGAAATTTATATGGATGTTCTTGATGGAATCATGGAATCGACGAACCTCGTATGTAAACTACAAAAGTCGGAAATGACAGCCGGGAGAAACTTATAGAGGGTCGCGAGGCAAGTGATTGGTCGGTTATCACTATGAATACCAGCATCTTCCATTTTGGGAATAGTTACACGCTCCGTGATAAAAGAGGGCAAGTGATCTGGGTTCTTCAAGATGTTTTGAAGGTCTCCAGCAAAGGCGTGGTGCAGGGCCTCCAGGCATTTGCACCAGAAGCTGTGCACCCCATCCATACCAGGTGCTTTCCAATTTTTTTTTTTTGTCTTCTCTTGGCAACATTAGGGAGATCAACCTTATGTCGATACAGAGTTACGTGTACGTACTTAGGCGAATTGTAGATAAAACGAACACAGGAATTTAATGCACAATGAAGCTTTACATTTAAATCATCGGTCAAATTATCTAATACTAAACAACCGTAGTCATAATGGGCGAATTTAGACTCTTAACTAAAAGTATCCGATTAGCGGTAGGTGAAGAGTCCTTATTCATATATAGTTATCGTAGAATTCTGTATGTTACCCTCGAGATGCTCTGTACCTGTTCTTTCCAGGACAAGGTACGATTATAGAAATATCCCAGATCTTTAGCCACGTCCGTGAAAGGGATAGTGGGACTCTTGATACACAAGGGCAGAAATGATGCCAGAGTTTCAAGCGACGGAGATGAAGTAGGTCCGACAACAATTGCCTGAGTTTTGCCTGAGTTAAAAGTCCATTCTTTCAAGCCCAGAGGACAGCGCGATCGATATCCTCCTGGACTAGAATCTACTTAGTGAGGAAATTGGGCCCGACAAGTAAATTTTGAAATCGTCAGCATATTGTGGTAGCTGTAATATTGAAGTTCACTTTCAAGATTAGAGGTGAACAAATTGAAGAAGAGGGGTGCCAGAATAGAGCCCTGAGGAACCTCACTCTTGACTTCCAACTGTCCGAAATCAAACAACTAACATTAATAATTATGTGAGACCAATTATTCAAAGAGGATTGAAACCATTTGATGACAGAGCTTGACACGTTTAAAGGTTTCAAGTTTTATAGGAGTAACATATGGTTAACCATATCAAAAGCCTTCGAAAAATCAAACAGGACAACAATCGTGATTTCCCTATTATCAATTGCTAATTTGAGATACGTCGTTACTTTAAGGGAAGCAGTAAGAAGGCTATGCTTCGCCCGAAAACCTGATTGCATCGGGTCCATGGCCTTAGATATTTCGAGAAATTTGGAATATCGCAGGTGAATAATTTTTTCAAGTGGTCTAGACAGTGCAGATATGATAGAGATTGGCCGGAAGTCTTTCGGGGATGTAGGTTTATAGATTTTTGTAACTAGGCAACTAACTGCCTTTTACAGATATCTGGGAAGATACCGACCTGTACGGAAGCAATATAAATATGCAAAAAAATAGGAAAGATACTTGAAAGTGCAAGTTGAATTATTTTGATTGATATATTCCATCAGTTCCTGTGGCATTCGATTTAATTTCAAGTATTTTTTCGAAACGTATTTTAGGTGTGATGTTACCGAAAAGAAGTCAAGTCATGAAATGTTGAATTGAGAGGGGTACTGGAAGATGATGATGATGATAAGTCTGGAACTGGGAATGTAGAAAAAGTCTTTAAAAGGTCATTAGGCGGAAAATTACTTTCTATAGGTTGTTGCTTGGGCAGCATTAGGTGTAAACGTCTGCGGAGATGTCAAATGTCCTCTTTTTTGTCTATATGTGCAAGTCGCTTCTTGCCATCACATTCCTTTATCAGATTAGCGGGGAAAATTTTTTGAATGCGGAGACTAGGTAATTATTTCACGAGACGCAGGCTTACATGAGACTCCTCATTGAGCTCTTCAATGAGTTGAACAGAAGCAGGAGCAGGCTCTGGCGGCTACAAGCCTGACGATTATCGACCATGAGACAGTCGCCCTGCTACATCTCCTAGATCCAGCTTCCGCTCGTCCATAGCACCTTGTGTCATGGGCATATGAACATCCTTTTCCACCGCAATTACGAGGTGCAAAAATGCTAGTTGTTGTCGTACCTGTTTTTCGATGTTACTTATTTCGACCTCGGATATAAGGTGGCGCCGCTCGATGGATCTTAACTGATCAGCCAGATGTCGTTCGTCCACTCTATGAGACAACTCGGGTTGAAGAGCCACGAAGAGACGATGTTGCCCTTCCCTCAGGGGTTCACCCAGCGGCTTTGTCCGAAAGTTCTTCTAGGGAGGACGTTGTCGTCTATTATCTGACGCCTTCGTTGTTTAAGGTTGTTCTCAGTTAGTGTTTTTTTAACTTGTTCTCAGTTGAACTCGGTTTTTCATCATCACTCACGGACTAAGTCAAGTGCCTAATGAGATGAGGATGTCATAAATTAATTTAATAAGATGTTTGAAATCTTTTGCGATGATGTTGTAGGTATAAAATTAAGAGCATGGTGTAGTTTGGATTCTAGGAAGTTTCTTGCAATGCGACAGGTGTTCAATAAAACCACCTTCTAAGCTGCTGCCAGTACTCTACTAACTCCTAAATGTTCAAGATGTTCAGTGCTTCTTGTGTGCACATTGCCTGTAGAGGAAATCACAAGAGGATGAATAGATGCATACTTCATCTTGCTCCATATTGTCTTTACTTCATGCCATAGCTCGATATACTTATGGATCTTAGTCGTATAGGTTGCCTGCAAATGCTGGTTAAGTAGTCAAGCAATGTCGATGACGTAGAATCTTGCACCTTTTTTCGCTCGCATCACGATGTCGGGTCGATTGGCTCGGATATAATGAACCGCGTCTGGATAGTAATACAGTCCAAACTCGGAGTATTGCCGCCCGGAGCATTGCCGCTTCCCCGATTTCTCGCTTGAGCGCTACCTCCACTTTAGCGTCGGTCGCGACCGTTGCATTTCATAGTTAACGCTCCGAGGATTTCCCGGAACGAAACGGCCGAATCTGAAGGTTTTTTTCGGGCAAAATCTTGAAGTTTTTCAGTCAAACAAATTTTTCATTTTATTACACATATAAGAAACGAAATATTAGGAAAACCGTTTGTTATTCAAAATTATTTTTAATCCACTTCAAACAAATTTGCTATGACATAAGATCAAATTTATGTACAATAAGATATCAACGTTTCTTGCACAAATATTTTTGAATATATTACAATATCAAAGATAGCTAACTAATCAATTTTTATTTTACGTTTCGTCAAATATTTAAAGGCTTTGCATAGAGATGTTCTGCATGAATGTTCAACATAAAATGTTAATACCTGCAGAAAACCATGAAAAATTAGAAAATCGCGTTGAAAAGATATTAGATGTCTGATTTCAGCTCCTTTAATATGCATTTCTATGAGGAAACTGCTTGCAGTATTATTGCGCAGTACAAAACGTGGGAAAGAATTTTTTCTTGAACATATTTTAGCTACATCGGTTTCTGAATTTCCATTTTTCAAATGATCTAATATCTATTCTCACTGCTGTAAAAAAAGCTTTTTATTGTTTTTTTTTTGTTTACGTTTTTCATGTATTGTTATAATTAAAAAGGTTACACGAGTGACATCAAATTGCGGTTATAATTGACAACTCGATATTTGAGTTTCTCTTTGTTTAAAAAAAAGTAATACGACATAGTAATTATAAATGTACTGCACGAGATTGAATAGGTTACGTTAAAAGTGAGGTGAAATATTTTTCACTTTGACGCTTTGTTTACATTTATTCTAAGAATCGAACATACCATAGCTAATGTTCGATTTTTGTGTTTTGAATACATTTAAACTCGGGTTTTAAAACGAAATAATACAATTTGAATCACTTATGTACGCATGTATGTACACTA
The DNA here is from genome assembly GCA_932178445.1 of Andricus quercusramuli. Taxonomy (NCBI): domain Eukaryota; kingdom Metazoa; phylum Arthropoda; class Insecta; order Hymenoptera; family Cynipidae; genus Andricus; species Andricus quercusramuli. Next base: position 138,980 of record CAKNXH010061000.1, on the reverse strand, counting down.
GGTACAAAACACGATTTTGGAGATAGGTTTTTAACCTAACCGACGCGCGGCAATGCTCGGAGTTCATCAGCTGCATTCTTCTCCACGCATTCGAGCGTGACCGAGCTTAGAGTAGGGGTTTATGGCTTCTTGGAATTATACTCCCCTACAGCCCCGAAAACGGCAATGCTCGGAGTTTGGACTGTATCACAATATAAGATGTAATCTTCGTTTTTTGAAACGGGCACTAGAATATATATATAACAAGTCAAAGCTGCTAATAATCAAGCAGCATTTTGTTGACAAAATAAGAATGTTATCTGACGCAAGGAGGAGGATACAGAAGAGGGAGAGATGGATCAGGGAGAATCAACAGTTTCTCGCTGACCCATCACGCCTCTTCAGAGATCCCACTGTTTCTGTAAAAAATCCACCCAAGCCCAAGGAGGTAGAGACTTTTTGGAGAGAGGTGTACAAGATCCCGAAAACACTAGAGTTGAAAGAAGAAACTGACAATATCATCCGCTTCAAGGAGTTTTGCGACAGCCTCATAAAATCTGAGGAGGAGTGCCCATCAGTCACTGCCGAAGAGGTGAAAAAAGCACTTATAGGCACGAAGAACTTTTCCGGTGCTGGACCAGATTGTATCAAGAACTTTTGGTGGAAGAAGTTTACTTCTATACACGAACATTTGGCCCGCATATTCACCTCATATTTAAAGTCGGAGAAGCCCATTCCGCAGTGGCTGGTGTTAGGACGCACTATACTCCTACCGAAAAAAGGCAACTTGTCCAAACCAGAGAATTACAGGCCAATCACTTGTTTGAACACAGTGTATAAGATCTTTACAGCTGTCCTTAAGGCCCATGTAGTGGGTATTCCAACCTACAAAACTCACCTCAAAAAATTGGTTTCGAATGCTGGCGCACCAAAAGGATGTCAGGGGGCAATTTTTTCCCCCACAGGAAGCACATATCCATATTTGAGAGGGAAAGTCCCTCCGGAACGTCAACACTCGCGATAAATATTAAAAAATTAAAAAATAAAAACGTTTTTCAAAGATCGAAAAAAAGTAAACAGAAACAGTACAATCAGCGCCGCCTGGTGACCCGATCGATCACTAAATCGATTTAAAAGGACTTCTGGCGCCATATTCAAAATAGAAAAAGCATTGAAACATATGTAGGAGCAATAATTCTTAATAAGTTATAATATATTATTTGAAAAACATAACAAATAAATATTATCTTGCGAAAATATAGGAGAAAAAGAAGGAAACATATATTCAACGCAAAGTACTGACTGATAAAATAGATAAATAAAACTTGCAACATTTTCTTCTAATTCTGAGTTGATCTTATGACATTCCCTTCACAGCACCCACACAGATGAAATAATTTACATATAGCTAAAAAAGATTTGGTAAAGATTTTCCAAATTTGTAATTAGCACAAATAAGCATTTTCCATAAAACGCAATGTTATTGTGTTTATGATTTTTTCAGAGAAACCTTAGACTATATAATGTGCAACCAACACCCCACAAAACCCACCCACGCAATAGAACTCAACTGTAGAAAGCTGGAAAGACCCGGTAAATAGTTTCCGATCTTAGTCCATGAGAATATAATCATTTCTCTAAAAAATCAAAGTTATAGCGACTTTCATTTTTTTAAAAGGTCCTTGGATTCTGGATTATTATTATAACATCCCCAAAAGTCCATCCACCTACAAGAAATAAATTACACACGGCTGTTAAGATTTTGTAATGATTTTCCAAACTTGTAATTAGCAACAAAAAGTTATTTCCACAAAATGCAAAGTTATTGTGTTCACGATTTTTTCAGAGAAACCTTAGGCTACATAATGTACCCCTAATACTCCATCGAACCCACCCACGTATTAGAAATCAATTCTAGTAAGCTGGGAAGACTTGGTAAATATATTACTGTATTATTCTTTCACGAAAAAATAACATTTTTAGAAAAAGTCGAAGTCGTTGTCTCTATGATTTTCTGATGTGATCCTCAGTCAATAGATTGTTATCAGAACACCCATACAAACCCACTCTCGCATTAGAAATCAATTCTAGAAAGTTTTCCCGACAAGTTTTTTATTATTTATTCCGAAGACATTCTGACTCTCATGGCTTCATTCCAAACCTGAATTCGAGTTGGAATTCACAGGCTCAA
>CAKNXH010061000.1:107921-131374 GCA_932178445.1 Andricus quercusramuli | reverse complement strand
TATATATATATATATATATATATATAGAGAGAGAGAGAGAGAGAGAGAGAGAGAAAGACATCCATTCTGTTAAGAGTCCCAGGTTTAGGGCAATTTGTTGATGTATAAAGCCCGCCTCGTGACTATGTCTTTGCGTATATTCTCCCTGCGTCATTACGCAACAACCATCGATAATATGTTCGATGAATGGAACTCCACGGTGGCGTTTCCACCTCTAACGCAGTTAGCGTTGCGTTCAGATGAATACGTAAGACCTGGCTATTCAGGTGTTCTATTAAAAGCATGCAGATCTTTTTTCATGTTCATCTTGAGCAGTAAATGCCTTTGTGTTGGTTCTACATTTCTGAACTCTAGTAAAGCAAGACCAAAATTACTTTCACGGTGCTGTAGTTTTTCTGGGATTTCGCTGTTTACATCAACGTTATTAATGCCCGAATGTGGTTCTAGTGTATCCGGTACTTTATTCACATTGTCCCCGCAACTCAGGAATCAATTCCTTAGGGTTCTGCTATAATATTGACTTTATTACATTAGTTCTATCGAAAGCAACATTTTACACTTTCGAAAAAACTTCCTAGTGAAAATTTTTCACTTATACAGAATTAAGGTAAAGATTTTTTTAACCCGTTTCTATATGAGAGCTCAATAATCAACTCCTTAAGGTTCTGCCACAATGCTCACCTAATTTTCATAGAAGTAAATCTGTGTTTATGTAAATCATTTAAAGTGTAAATATGTTTGGTAAAGGAAAAATCTGTACTTGGATCATCAACCTGTTTTTACGCGGGAGCTCAGCCAGTAAGTCATCAAATTTTGCAAATCATAATTATAAACTAAATCAATTTCGCTGAATTAACTCGAAATTTGAATGCGAACCCTGGTCACTGACTGAAGAGAAGCAAAATAACAATGGTTTTAATTGATAATCTCGACACCTAAATTAACTAAACGTGAGCTAAAAAGTGGAATGATAAATTGGATTAAAACCTGGGATGGGCAAGGATGGACGAACTTTTTCCCTAGTTGCTAGTGGGAACAACAATGACGGCACCAAACCACCAAAAAATTGTAGATGCGGTTCAAAACGATCGAACGCGCAGAGCATCCGAAAATGGGTGGGCATCAGTGCCGATCACCCTTAGGTTCGGGGTGCTGAAAATAATTTAGAAGGAAACACGACGACGAATCTGCGAAACGTCCACATTAAGTGGCCGAAACAACTCAAGGATGACCAGCTAGACTGCTACAATGCCAGCATCATGCCTATCCCAGAGCTTCAGCAGATTTCGATTCAATCATTCCGGAAAAATGGATATGTACGCGGAGCGCTTCCCCAACCACTGCTTGAACAAGCTGAAGACGAAGATGAGTGAGCGACATTAAGAACAACCACGGAAAGCAGGCACCTTTTAAGAGATAATCGCGATTTCTGGACGAGGAGGAACAATAACATACAGGTCCCTCCTAAGCCCCAAGATCTAGCTGAAATGGATGCTTCCCTTCGTGAAGATATCTCGCAAGAGTCCGACCTCTGGACCATCAACTGCTCAGTTTATGGTGCTGCGAGAGCTTCGGCCGATTCAAATCGAACGTCAAATCCGACAATGGATCAAAAGACCAAAAGACGCTTGCATCAACTGAAGAAGAAGATTGGATGGTCAAGACAGAATGCGTCCCGGGCTCAGTGTGTGATTGATAACATAACATCTGAGAAGCCGTTCATGGAAAGGGTTCGGGGTTCGAAAGTTTGCCCAAAAACTGAGGATCTACAATCACACACTGAACATGTCAAAGCTACTGACAATCAAGCAGCATATTGTTGACAAAATACGGGTGTTATCTGACGCAAGGAGAAAATACAGAAGAGGGAGAGATGGGTCAAGGAGAATCAACATTTCCTCGCTGACCCATCGCGCCTCTTTAGCGATCTCCCTGTTTCTGTACAAAATGCATCCAAGCCCAAAGAGGTAGAGACTTTTTTGAAAGAGGTATAAAAGATCCCGAAAACACTGAAGTTGAAAGAAGATACTGACAGTATCATCGGCTTCAAGGAGTTTTGTGACAACCACATAACATCTGAGGAGGAATGTCAATCAATCACTGCCGAAGAGGTGAAAAAAGCACTCAGGGGCACGAAGAACTTTTCCGCTGCAGGACCAGATGGTATCAATAACTTCTGGTGGAAGAAGTTTACTTCTACAAGTCAGCATTTGGCCCACATATTCACCCCATATTTGAAGTCAGAAACGCCCATTCCGCAGTGGCTGGTGTTAGGACGCACTATACTCTCACCGAAATAAGGCAACTTGTCCAGCTGAGAGAATTACAGGCCAATAACTTGTTTGAAGACAATGTATAAAATCTTGACAGATGTCCTAAGCAACAATGATTGTTCGGAGAATTGAGCCTATGTGGAGAGAGATGTACGAACAATGTGGCTCGAAAAAAGATATAGCAGGCTACCCAGAGAACCTGCAAATTGACAGGTGCGTCTGCAAAGACGTAGCAGCCTATCAGCACGTCCTGTCAATGGCCTGGATTGACTACCGGAAAGCCTTCGATTCAACCTCTGATAGACTTATCATCTGCCTGTTGGAAAACTTGAAGGTTCATCCACACATAGTGAGAAGCATAGAGAGTTTGATGCCCCTTTGGAAAACTAGATTTACTATCTCATCTGGAAATTATCATGTATTTTATATGGATGACTTGAAAATCTATACTTCTGGTAAAAGCAAACTTCACAGTGCTTTAAATATAGTCAAGGAGTTAACAGGAAAGATTGGTATGGACTTTGGATTGGATAAGTTTATCAAGATTCATCTGAAGAAAGAAAAATTATTGGCGCCACAATAACACTGAGCTTGTGGATATGAGTGTTATTAGACATGTTGACACTGTAGAGACCTATACATATATGGGCGTGCCTCGAAGCCGCATTCAGGACGTAACATCACTGACGGAGTCTCTCGATGATACAAGCAGACACAAGCATCTTCTTCGACAGATTTGGTCTTCAAATCTGTCGGCGTTGATGAAGGTATCTGCGACTAACATGCTTGTCGTCCCGGTTCTACTCTACTCGTTTGGCGTGGTTCGATGAACGAAGAACGAGCTTACGGCCCTGGATATCGCTACGCGTAAGATCATGCATATGCATAAGAGCTTGCATATCAATTCGTCTGTTGCGCTATTATACATCTCACGGCGTCAAGGCAGAGGCGGAATTCTGAATCTCCAATGTCCTCATTGGCAAAGGAGCGTTCCTTTGCAAAGCCGCGGAGCAGGCTGCCGCGACCCTTGGCCTGAATTTTAATATCAGAAGTGAGAAAAGGGCATTACTCCATCTAGATGCTTCACTTGACAGCCGAAGTAATGAAAGCAGAGATAGAACATTTCCGCCAACAGCGACTCGACAAGAAGATGCACGGAAACTTTCACAGACAGCGAGCCTGCCCTGCCGAACGTTCTAAAGGAGATAGAGTCAATTGTCCAAAGCGGGGAGTGCTAAGTTTTCTAGAACTATCATTTTAAGGACAGCAGTCTACGCTGCGCACTCGAGGCCTGACATCGTTCTCCAAGACTTCGAGAAACGTACTGTATTCGTGATCAAATTTTTGCGTCCGTCCGGATACAACGTCACTTCCAAGGAGAAGGAATGGAGCAGAGGTGATAGGACCTTGAAAGGGAGCTGCAACGACTGTACGCAAAGTATTCGGTTAAAGGAATTGTCCTCGTGATCCGTGCTCTTGGAGGTGCGAAACTATCACTAGTTCATAACCTTAGAGCCATAACCGCGTGTCAAAAATATGCCAAGGAACTTGCGATATGAATGCAGAAACCTGTCATCCTTAGGTCACTTCGACGTGAGACGTGGCCATATGTGTTATTTACCGCGGTTCTACTGGGAGCCTGTGTCTTTTTTATATGGCAGTTGCTCCTAGTGGCACCATTCGGTGGTTGTTTAATTCTTTATTTTAATTATATAGATAAACGTTTACTTTTCAGCCTGCTGGCCTTAAAAATTGACTTGCTTACACTTCCACTTTTACAGAATTTTCTTAAAACTAACCCTTAAAAACTAACATCCATGCATTCCTTATCTCTATGCCGCACGCTCTTATCGCCTTGCCTTCCTCGCTTCGCCTCGCCTCGCTCGCACGTCCCTACTTTTTCGCATTGCCTGGCTTGCCAACCTCTGTTTTCGCTCTAGTACCTACTACTTATCTACTATTTACAATATTTACATTTTACTTATATGTTGTTACAGGAGATTAATTGAAACAAAATAATTCAACGCATCAAATACCATATACCCGTAGACGTCAAGATGAGAATGCTCATTTTGAAGTCGACACATTTTTAAATTTGAATTTCGTCGGTATGTTAGGTCTCTGGCTGTCCAGCGGCTTGAGTGCCAGGCACGGGGTCTTGGGACCTACGTGTGGGTCGCGCGCGATGGCTTCGGCGGGACCTCAAGCGCGAGGCTAGCCGGAAGCGTCACTTTTCCGCCAGACGCCCGACCGAACAATACAGTCAAGCCATAGTGGAAAATGTAAGTACTCAACCATCTATAAATCATGTATCTCTGGAATCTGTAGTTTTCGCTTATTATTGGGTCCTCCCAATGAATCCTCCCTGTTAATTTCGTCTCCTGCTTATTGGTCTTATGCTTTAGTAGCTTTATTTGCTTCCTTGCTAGTTGGGAGTCAACTAGCTGGTGCTCGACATGTTTTATTTAAAAGTAAATTTATTCAATTAAGCTTTGGCGGCCCCGACCCAAGCTGCGCCAAGTGAGGGATAAATTTTGGAGAAAAGTAAAGTGCAAAAATTTCTATCATTATTAACCTCAAACTAAAATCCAAAATTTTATTATGTCTCATTTGGCGCCCAACGTGGGGCTAGGTGGGAAATTTCAGTGAAAATTATGTAAATTCAGTGAAAGTGGTGTAAAATTTAAATTCTTTTGTAGTTCTGCAATTTCAACGAAAATTATGTCAAATTTCAGTTCTCTCTTAGATTCATTTGGGTGATTTCGACGAAAGTGGTGTAAATTCAATATCTTTTGTAGGTCATTAGCGTCGAAATGTGCGTATCGCTTATCTCACGGGAAACAAAAGCTTTGTGTGCGTGCATGTGTCATGCTTCCCTCGGCGACCGTACAATCTGAGCGTATTTATAAACACGGGCTTCGACTCTACTAAGGCTATCTGTCGCATCTTTTCTTTGTAGTTACTATTTTGAATCTTTCGCCGCTTTATTTTGTGCATGAATTTGACCTAGAAATATATGAATTGTGAAAGTAATATTCGTGATAGAAATGATATTTATTGAAATTAATTTGACATTTTAAGGTTATGAAATTTTTGTGTGAATCGCCTATTGAATTTGATTGATTATTATATACTTGTCTGTCAATTCCACAATGTCAGGGACCCTAAACCCTTGTTATCGGTCAAAGTCAAGCTATAGTGATCTTGCTCCGATCGATACTTTTCGTCGAATAAGACGAAATATTGAAAATACTAAATATGAATTAAGTGTGCCAGCTTCAACGTTTAGGTCATGCCCTGAGCATTTGATTATTTATCTGATTGTCTTAACTTGAATGGAAGGATCTTGCTCCACTATTCAATGTTTAATTTTTTGAAACTATTTCACGTTGTTTACCGATTTTAGGTCTTACCCCTGTCTTTGTTAACAACATATGATATAAAATTGAATTATAGGTTAAAGGTCAGGTGTTATGTCTTGTCATATCAATCTGATGAGAATTATATATTGCCGGAGCATTACATAATTTAGATCTTTTCTGATTATTTAATATTGAATTGGTTATGAAGTTTTTACAAGAAAATTATCGGAATTAGGTCTTGCCCTGATATCGAGAAAGTTAATCGTCCAGAATTAATTTATAAAATCGTGTAAAATCAGACCTTGTTCTGATCCAGAACACTAATGGAACAGAAATCAGATTTTATTCTGATTTTTCGTTTGAATAAATAAGATTCAACTTGTTTTGATCAATTGATGAAATTGTTTACATGTTCACAGGTTTTACGGGTTCGGTAAAATTGAAATCGAAATTCTTTTGTTGATTAATTTAGGTTATGCCCTAGCTTTTCGACCGAAGGTTGATTGAAATATTCGTAATTTTTTAGAACTTTTAAATGTTTTTTTCAGCTCCGAAGAGGAAGCAAAACAGAGATCATCCCCTGAAAGTTTCGGAAACTAGCACGTCGGCAGCCCTCAACCAGACAATTTCGTTAGAACAAACTACCGAGACAGTGACCGGCCCCAACATGAGCGAAATGGACTCGGAAACACGGGTCCCGATAAATGTAGAGTCAGTTACTCACACACCTAACATCGGTTTCCCCATGGGTGCGGGTAGAGGAAGGGGAAGGAGCTCACGCACAACGACTCCTATTCGCCCTGGGTCAGTCAATCCCGGGTTAGATCAGAATTTCAGTGTTTTAGAACGAAAAGTCGAAACATTGACGACCCGATTCAAGGATGTAATCTCTTAACAGAATGAGTTGTTAGAGAGGTTACTCCAGTCGAGCCAAAGGCAAGATGAATGGAGTCACGTTGTGAATCGCGTCGACTGCCCCTCATGTATTATGCTAAACCAAGGGTCCGAAGGGGGAGAGGTCTCACCAAGTGAGCCCTACGATGATTACCACCCGAATTATTCTGCAGATCGCGAATCAAACCCAGATGCTATTTGGAACCCTGGTAGTCATCGTTTGGATTTCCATTTCTTAAACCCTTCGTCCAGCTCAGGAGCTTTTGCTCACTTCGGTAGAGATCGGGATCCAACCGAGACTTTGAGACTCAGGTCAATTGTCAGTCCGTAGACCGTAAGAATTGAAATGGGTTCGGTGGAAAGGGAACTTAGAAACGTGCATTTCGAGAATGAACGTACAGTGTTCCAGCCAAGAATTCAGAACGCGGGTTCTCGACTCACTCGCGACAATAATTTTCCACAAAATACAGATGTCAACAATTTGAATTTTGGAAGTAAAATCACGGTCCCTAGGTTAATTAGAATCGTGGTTGGTGAACCAAATACCAATGGGCAAATAGTGGACAAGGAGATTTTCGTCTCGAAACAACGATATATCGAAATGATAGGTAGTGAGGGACATGGTTTCCAAAACAATCAGAATAATAGTCAAGGTATGGGTCGTGCCTCATCCCGCTCGTGCGATTCACGTAGTTTTCCATTGTCAAGTCGAAATTCGAACATGTCAACCACACGGAGAACCGGTTCGTTATTCTCGTGGCGTGAGGGCGACTCAAACGAGAGCAACAGTCCTCCTCAAATTAATTCGAGACATACCCGAAGTGCGTCATCGATTCGTGGACCCGGTGGAAACCATTCTAATTTCGACAATGACTTGCCAATGAAAATAGGACGCATAGTCAGTTCTTGAAAGATCTCTTTTCCAAAGACCGAGAGAAATCCTGAACAGTTTTTACTGATTCTCAAGGATTATTTGAGTACCAGCGGAATTCATAGGGATTTATTCGTTCCGGTCGAAAATATTCGAGGGTCCGTACAGGTCATGGTACCTTGTTAACAAAAACTCGTGGCGTACATGGAGTGACTTCTCACGTGCTTTCCGATATGAGTGGGGCGTTAAGAAAGATGACGCCGACCTTCTCCTCGAAGTTCATGAATTGAAACTTGAGAAAAATGAAACTCTTGCGGAGTTCGCGTGTAGAGCTAGACTCATATTTGAACGTATGCAGTTCCCGCCGAAATTTAGAGAACAATTTAAGCAGATTCTCACAAAATTTAATCCGCGACTGACTTTCGAGATTTTGAATTTATCCCTTAAGAATTATACCGAATTTTTGCATTATGTCAACGAGCGTAGTTACCTCTATCAAAGATCGGTTGAGTCACAAAGGGCGAGTCTGAGGTCCAGCCGAACAGACCTAAATTATGTGCAGGGACAGTTCGACTCGGTCGACGAGTTTGACGAATGTTTGGTTCCGGACGAATTGGGGCCGAGTGATGAGAATTCTGAGGGCGAACAAGTCACGGACTTTAATGCCATCCAAATTAAATCCAACACGGACCCTAGAAAAGATCTGAAGGTTCAAAACTCAAAGTCTATGACTCGTCTGAGACTCGACCAAAACTTGGACAAGTTTCAGGCTAAGTCAAATCAAACAGACACAACCAAAAAAGTTGTTGCCAAGATCGCTGCCGACGAACAAACAAAATCGGAAGGATCAAAACCTCCTTTTGACGGTCTAAACTCTTCTGTTTCAATTGCCATTGCCTTTGTCGCGAAACAGGACATTTCAACACTACTTGTCCAAAATACCAGGGATACGCCAAAAGCCCTCAGTAATTTCCCCTCAAATTACTGAAACGAAGGGCATAAATGAGGATATTCAAAGCCTTCTTCATCCGAAAGGGTTGGACGAAGCTCCTAGTGATTCGGAAGATTCTGATGTTGAGGTGGAGCATGTTTTACATGCAAAGCAGGAGAGATTGTTCAAGGAAACTATCGCCTCATTCTCATTTTCAGATGAGAGCTCCGAGGAGGATGTCACTGACTCAGTCGGTCTCAAAGAAAAACCAACATCTTTCAGAACTTGGTTTCCAACTCGACTTCCTCCTTGTGTTATCCACCGACTAGCACAGAGGAGAATATATCGTCCTGGTAGTGCAACCCATGAACCTAAAAGGTCAATTAGGATACCTGTCGAAATTAACATCTTCGGTGAAAAAATTCGTGCCATTATCGACAGCGGTAGTGGGAGATCATTCCTCAGCGAGTCCGCCTACAAACGAGTTAAACAATTCCAAACTCAGGAGTTTACGAGTGATTTGACATCACGCGCGGGCGTTCGTCTCGGAGATAAGTCGGTTGTCAAAGGACTCGGTGGAGCGGGATTCGTTACTGACATAGCTGATGTCTATGGACCTCAATGGTTTAGTGTTATGCCGGAATTGTCGGGGAATTTAATTCTCGGAATGGACTTCTGGCTTAGCTTTAAGGTGGTGGTAGATCCATTCCCTCAAACTTGGACTTTGAGTGGTAGCAAACACCACTACCCGCTGCCATATAGTTCCACGTCACTGAACGAACTCCAGACACTCTCAATTGACGAAACTGAGTCTCAACTCCACCAGGCCAAGATAATTTCGACTCTTGATATGAGTGAAGCTTTTCACCAAATTCCTATGGATGAAAAGAATCGAAAGTACATGGCATTTCCAGGAGAAGGAAAAGAATTGCTGGAGTGAAATAGGATGCTTTACGGTCAAGCCGGAGCACCTTCGACATTCCAGCAATTAATGGATCTTCTAAAAAGAAGATATCAGGAGCTGATTTTCGAGAGAAAATTGCCGAACAAGTGGTGTGATCAGGTTTTCACGTACCTGGATGACTGGATCATTGTTGGTCGGGATCTGCATGAGCACATTGGCATTTTGTCTATGGTGTTTCAGGTTTTTACGGAGGCTAAGCTGATCTTAAATCGCGAGAAGAGTAGTTTTGCTTGTAGAAAAGTGAAATTTCTTGGGTATCTTGTCGATGTATTCGGCATGACACCGAATCCCGAAAAAGTCCAACCAGTAATCGATTTTCCGGTCCCGAAAAATCGGACTCAATTGCGACAGTTCAATGGTCTCGTAAATTGGTATCACAGACATCTGAAAAATGTGGCCAGAATTCAGGGACCATTGAACAAGTTGACAAGCCCGAAGGTTCCTTGGAGGTGGACGGAGGTTGAACAGAAGGAATTTTACGACGTCAAAAAAGCTCTTATCGAGGCTCCTCGGTTGTACGTGCCAATTCCCGGACAACCCTTCATTTTGTACACCGATGCTAGCGACTTCGGCTTGGGTGCGATTCTCGTCCAAAGGGTTCCGGAAACGGGAATTGAAAACTTGGTTGAGGTTTTAAGTCGACCATTGAGAGGCCCGGAGTTGTATTATATACAACCAGGGAACAAGAATGCCTTGCCGTGGTTTGGTCAGTCGAAAAATTGAGATGCTATTTGGAGGGTATGCCGTTCAAGGTCGTAACCGATCATCAGGCATTGCAGTGGCTTCATGGATTGAAAAATCCTATAGGTCGCCTTGCCAGATGGGCAATCTATCTTTATCAGCACGATATAACAGTCGAACACCGACGTGGAACCACAAATGAGGCTCCTGATGCACTCTCGCGCATGTTTAACGTCGATGTTGACCCGATTGGGTGTGAAAAGATTATCGAAGAAACCATCCAGGAGCGAATTCAGTTAAACACGATTTGTGACCAGGACTGGTACCAAACCAAATTCAATCTCGTTAAAAGTCAACCCGATATATTCTCGGAATGGAAGATCGAGAACGACGAACTGTTCTATTATCGCCCTGACTACGAAAAAGCCATGATCGATGACGAAAGTCCAAGGAAAAAGGTAGTCAAACCTTGTGACATCGTGACTATCCTTCGACAAAACCACGATACCCCACAGGCAGACATCTAAGTCGCGATAAAACACTACACTGAGCGAAGAATTCCCCAGTGGTGCGGGTTTACACCCCAATAGTTGGGGTGGTTTCTCTTTTTTTCTGTTTCACACGAAGGATTGGTGCGCTCGCACCAACGAGTCGTGCGAGCATCCCAACCATTGGGGTGCTCACCCGAAGCAGCAGCGACCGAACTGGTGGGGTGCGCGCCCGAATGGTTGGGGAGCTTGCACCTATGATTCGGGAGATTTGAGTCGTCCACCGCGTTGGATGTTGCGCGTTCGACGTTTGCGCATGTTCGCTAATGGCCGCAGCTGATAAACATCAGGCTCTTCCCGAATATCACTGTTTCTAGTAAATGTCAATTTTATTATTCATGTGCGAGATGTCAGTGGAATACAGTGTAAACTAGTTGTCTGGTTTTTCTTTGGATAATCATTAACGAAGGTAAGAGAAATATAAAACCTTATTTTTTCTCCAGAAGTATTTTTGTATGTATACAGAAATAATTCTTCGTTAATGAACCTTCGTTAATGATTATCCAAAGAAAAACCAGATAACTAGTGTACAGTGTATTCCACTGACATCTCGCACACGAATAATAAAATTGACATAAACTAGAAACAGTGATATTCGGGAAGAGCCTGATGTTTATCAGCTGCGGCCGGTGGGGAGATTTTGCATAGCGTTTCGTACGATACGCTAAACGATACGCTAGCAAACGTCGGATAGCGGAAAACGTTAACGCTAAACTCATAGAGCATGCGCAAAAACGTTATCACGTGACTTTAGCGTTGACCGTATGCTACGGAAAGATATGCAAAATCTCCCTATGGCGAACATGCGCAAACTTCGAACGCGTAACATCCAACGCGGTGAACGACTCGAATCTCCCGAATCATAGGTGCAAGCTCCCCAACTATTCGGGCGCGCAACCCACCAGTTCGGCCGCTGCTGCTTCGGGTGAGCACCCCAATGGTTGGGGTGCTCGCACGACCCGTTGGTGCGAGCGCACCAATCCTTCGTGTGAAACAGAAAAAAAGAGAAACCACCCCAACTATTGGGGTGTAAACCCGAACCACTGGGGAATTCTTCGCTCAGTGTAGATAGAGTTCGCCAAAATTATTATTGGCCAGGTATGACCCTGGATGTTAAGTCCTTTGTCGAGGACTGCGAAATTTGCGTTAAGGTCAAACACAATCAAAGGCCTATAAAAGGACAATTGACCACCCGGCCCTTACAAACACCTTGGGCCCAGTTATCCGCCGATACCGTCGTCTCTCAAACGCGAACAAAAAGGGGAAATTCTAATTTGATTGTCGTCCAGGATCTGTACACTAAGTATATCGAGTTGTTCCCACTTCGACATAGGACTGGTAAATCTGTGGTTAAAGCGCTTGATACGGTTTTCGATCGTTGGGGAACCCCTAGGTCAATTATTACGTATAACGGTACGGAGTACATAAATAAAGATGTTAGAGCCCTATTGTTAGCGAGAGGCGTTAAACATATTACTGCCCCGTTAAGTCATCCCCAGAGTAATCCGGTCGAGCGCGTTAATCGAACCATCAAGCCAATGATTTCTGCATTCATAAACGAGAACCATAGGGAGTGGGAGGTAAATTTGTCGAAGATTCAGTTAGCTTATAACACTGTCCCGCATTCGGGCAGTAGAATATCGCCCTTCTTTTTGAATCACGGGCGCGAGGCGGTGGTTGTGCATGCTACAAGTTCCCCTGAAAGTGTCGATAACTCCACCGTCAAGGACTCAATTGACGAATGGTCAGCGTGAATGAGTAAAATTGACGAATTCCGTCACAAAATAGAAAATCAGATTAAGAAAAACTCTCACAAACGTTTGGCCCAGGTCAATTCGGATAGAGAGAGAAGTAGAGAATTCACTAGCTCCCCATCGACCTCCATCAGGAGAATCGACGATCAGAATGTCGGGATTTACGACACCTTGCTCTGGCTCCTCCACCCCTGCACCAGTTTTAGCACGAGTACTGGAGCTGAGGCGACAACAACTCGAACTGGAGCAGAAGATGATCAATTTGAAGCTCCAGATCGAGGAGGAGCGGACACAATTCTCGTCGTGCGAAAAGATTGACCTTAGTCAATTCGACGTTCCAGTCGATACCAACTTCGACTACATCGAGCGACCGGATTCGACAGACCAGTCAGCAAAGCTACTGGAAGAGGCTCTGCGGGACGCCAACAAGCTCCTGGACAGCGGGTTTGACACCACACCTAGTTGCTCGACAAGTGGGATCGACCTAAGATCGCCTACGTCAGAGGCAGCAGAGTCGTCAGTAAGCAGCGAAGCCCGAAGACTCTTGGACGAGATCAAAAACTTACCTCCCCCCCGAGTTGAAACGGGAAAACCAACAAGGGTCACCCCCGCCCAATTACAGGCGGAAAATCTTCGACGGAATAGGGTACCAAACACCAGCCATCCAACAAGAAGATCGGAAGCGCATGGAGGGGAGTTGAAATCTACTGACAACTCCAAGGCATTGGTTGCTCCATCAGTGATGGTCCACCCCCTACCCTTCGATAGAATCCCAAGCTTCGACGACGTCCTTAAGGAGCTGGGCGTTCCACAGCTAGTCAACCTGCGAGGCGAAGAACAGCATCTTTATTTGGCGGATTGCAGGATCATTACGCAAGTACTACTGAAGGACATAATCAAAAAGAGGGCGTCTTCCGTATCGGCCTGGATTCTGCCGAGTTTGTGGTGCGGACGGGTTCGACACTGCCGACTGTATTTACCCGCACGGAATTGAACATGAGCAGGCCGTAGGAAGATGCCCCGGCTGCTCAAGGGATCTTGCCCTTTATTGCCCAGAATGTCCAGACTGCAGCGTGCGACATCGAGGCCTGGTCGAATGGCTCAGGCTGAATTACGCAACCTGGCCGACATGGATGGTTCCGACAGACCATCAATACCTGGTCGGCGAAGGGGAGCAGGAACTTAAACGACGAGTCAAGGCAAGATTCAGCGACAGCGAAGACTACCCTAAGAGCTTGAGGCGATTCCTCATAATGGAAAATGCCCTGGGCAAAGGGGTAGCTCTAGCAAAGCCTGAAGCCCCAAGCGCCATCCAACTCTCGGAGGAGAAGAGGAACCTGGCAATCAAAGTCCTCACGTCGCGGTTCGTCGATAAAAGTCTCGACGAAATTATGCGGGACAGGCCAGAGCTAGTCGACGGCGAGGAGGTGAAAATCATCGTCCCGACCAAATACAAGAAGAAGTCAGCGAAGTAATCGTCAATGGTTCATCTTTATAATTAGTTTCGACAGTAATTGTTAGGTCGTGTTTAATTTTTTTTTCTTTTGACAGTTGTCAAATTCATCTTTGTCAGTAATCACTAGCGATTCTTTATATCATATATTTAGCTTCGACAGTAGTTATGCTGTCAGAACATTTTAATTTTTCTCTCGATAGTTGTCGGTATTACCATTTTATTTTGTCTTATAACATTGAGTTTGTCGAAGTGTAGTTCTTTTGCCAAAATTAGCGGCACTATCGACCGGTATTGGGTCCTTGTTCGACCAAAACCCCTACTGTTCTACCTTCGTTATATTAATAAACCTAATTATCGAACCAAAATATTTGCTAAGGAGATACCAGAGATATATTATTTAAAGAAATTTTGTGTCAATTTTATGCCGTTAAAATTAATTTACGGGACATAATATTCAACTTCATAAATCATATTGGATGAATTGGGTACTGAGCGATGTCTTATTATAACTATTAATCATTTATTCCCTTTCAGAATCACAGTTGTCGTATTCTCACCTTGACGTTACGGTTTGAAGGGGGGAGTGTGACAGGAGATTAATTGAAACAAAATAATTTAACGCATCAAATACCATATACCCGTAGACGTCAAGATGAGAATGCTCATTTTGACGTCGACACATTTTTAAATTTGAATTTCGTCGGTATGTTAGGTCTCTGGCTGTCCAGCGGCTTGAGAACCAGGCACGGGGTCTTGGGACCTACGTGTGGGTCGCGCGCGATGGCTTCGGCGGGACCTCCAGCTTGAGGACAGCCGGAAGCAGCACTTTTCCGCCAGACGCCCGACCGGACAGTAAAGTTTCGTATATTGTAACTGGCGAGGAGTCGGTCTACGGACATTGTGTTCTCAACTGTAAAAAATTTCGACGAAACATCGAAAATATTCAAATCGACGAGATTACTATTATAGAAGGAATAAAACGAGAATTAAAGAAATAAAATAATAAATTGATATCGACGAAGGGAAGTCAAGCCATAGTTGACAATGTAAGTACTCAAACATCTATAAATTGTGTATCTCTGGAATCTGTAGTTTTTCGCTCATTATTGGGTCCTCCCAATGAATCCTCCCTGTTAATTTCGTCTCCTGCTTATTGGTCTTATGCTTTATTCGCTTTATTTGCTTCCTTGCTAGTTGAGAGTCAACTAGCTGGCGCTCGACATGTTTTATTTAAAAGTAAATTTATTCAATTGAGCCTTGGCGGCCCCGACCCAAGCTCCGCCAAGTGAGGGATGAATTTTGGAGAAAAGTAAAGTGCAAAAATTTCTATCATTATTAACCTCAAACTAAAATCCAAAATTTTATTCTGTCTCAATGTATTTTCTCTCCTATTTACAATCTTTCCGTCTCCATTCCTCTTCCTCCTTCCTTCCCTTCATCTCCATCTTATCCAACACTCCCTTCACCCATGCTACTGCCCTTTTTTCCCCCTTTTCATGCAACAATACCTCCATGCTTATCTCACTTCTTTCTACCTCCACGCACTCCTCCAACCAGTGCTCCACTCTTGGCATCCTCCTTTCCACACAGTTCACAAATCCTCTTCACGCGAGATAGCCAGAACCTATTGAAACCCTCCATGCACCCACACCTCATCCTCGCCATAAGCTCCTGACTTCCTCTCTCTCCTTTCTCACATCAATATTGCGCTTTTGCACTTGGCATAATCCACACATAGTTCCCGTTAAACCTTGACTCCCTTATCCAATCTTCTCCTTCTGTCTTCTCTCTCTCCATGCCGTTTTGCTTAACCAAGTCATAAACCTTCCTTCCTTCCTTGTGCATCCTTCTCACTTCATCCATCTGCAGTCCATACATTCTAAAATACCTTTCCCTCTCTACCACCATCTTCCCACCCCCTCTCCTGTTCTCCTTCTCCCACCAACACTCCCTAACAAGCCTTCTTCCCCCCTCTTCCAAAAATGTCTCCTCATATTTACACGCCCTGCTCCCTGCTAGAATCCCTACACTCGTTCTCCCCGTCTCCCTCCTGACAATATACTTAGGCGTGTTCCTTGCCAAACCCAGGGTCCACTTTACATACCTCTCCTGCGTTCTATTTACCTCTTCACTTTCCTTCCACCCCCACGCCTCTACTCCATACAATAGCACACTCATCACTAGCGAATCAAACAATTTCATTCTCCGTCCAAAATCATCTGCGAATAGCTTCTTTCCCAACCACCAATTTTTTTTTTAAATTATATATATATGTTCGTTTAGTAGAGAATATTTAACAACTTTCCTTTCGCTTTTGTGTGCTCACATCCTATCATAACGTTGAAAAATGTATACCAGTGGATGTTTGAAAATAGAAAATGCTTGAACTCACTTAGAATTTTAAAAGGTAATAATTATCGCTGATAGAACCTCTCATTTCAGGTTGAATACTCTATCAGGATTGGCGCTGACCCGTGTGGAAATGGCCAAGTTACTTCCAGTTTCCACGCTTGGGCCAGGCAAGGTAAAACGCATTTTTATGATTAGGTTAAACTTCTTGTCGATATGTTGAACATGCGTGGAGAGGGACGTGCATGAAAAGAACAAGGTTGTTAGTAGTAATTAAGTTTTTCTTTTAGATTTTCCACGTGAGGATGCTTTCGTACTTGACACTCGGTGATGAGTGTTTTTTCAACGTCAGGTTCTTGATGAACATTTGCTTCAAATTCAATCAAGTTTGTAAGGAACCCAGGGCCAGGGCTAGTACATTAAATCTAACTAAAAATCAGGTAATGTAATAAATTTAAATTTCAAATTTAGAATTTAAAGATTTTTCGGGTTTCAATCGTGTACGAAACTATGAATGTTGCCGACGTTTCGTGAACATTGCAGTTCACTTCTTCAGGGCTGACCTGAAACTGAAGTTTCAGGTTATGTTGTTCTTATATATGTATTCTCTACGATGCCTGTGATTGGCCAGAGCGCCCCATGGTGGGGACTGGCTGGACTTGATTGGCCAATCAAGTCTTTTTTAAAAAACAAGGGAGGACCGAAAGCCAAATCGGATTGGTATTATATCCATTGTCCCTATTGATGTTATTAGGGTGTTTCAAGATTTCGATTGCTTCTCTACGTTTTCTTGGAAATTTATTGTACGTTTTGGCGACGACGGTTTTTTTGTCAAATACAATACTATGTTAATAAAGCAATAAGAAAATACACTCAAGAAAACAAGTCTACACAACCTACTAAAGAAAGAGAGAGAAAAAAAACCACAATCCTACCCTACATTCAAGGTATCACGGAACAAATAGGAAGAATTCTCAACAAACACAACACCCAAACTATATTTAAACCACCTGAAAAAATAGGACAACTTCTAAACAACCCTGAAGATAAGAAGGAACCTTTCAGTGATCCGGGAGTATATCAAATCCCTTGTTCTTGTGGTAAAGTCTATATTGGAGAAACCGGGAGGGCGGTAAGTCAACGTGTAAAGGAACATGAGAGTAAAGTTAGGATAAAACATTTCACACAATCAGCAGTAGCTGAGCATCATATCGAAACAGTACATAGTATTTTATTTGACAAAACAACCGTCATCGCCAAAACGTACAATAAATTTCCAAGAAAACATAGAGAAGCAATAGAAATCTTGAAACACCCTCATAACATCAATAGGGACAATGGATATAATACCAATCCGATTTGGCTTTCCGTTCTCCCGGGTTTTTTAAAAAATACTTGATTGGCCAATCAAGTCCAGCCAGTCCCCACCATGGGGCGCACTGGCCAATCACAGCCATCGTAGACAATACATATATAAGAACAACATAACCTGAAACTTCAGTTTCAGGTCAGCCCTGAAGAGGTGAACTGCAATGTTCACGAAACGTAGGCAACATTCATAACTTCGCACACGATTGAAACCCGAAAAATCTTTAAATTCTAAATTTTCAATTTAAATTTATTGTAATGAATCATCATGAAAGTATTAAAACTATTAATCAGGTAATGTTACAAGCCCGTCACAAAGGCCATATCGAACTTATCCGATTCTTACCTGACGGACTTGTTTTTAATATCTGACCGCTTTCAAATCATAGAATAAAAAAAGCTGCATTTTTCCATGTTAAAACAAAGGGAAACTTCATGTTATTTGTGCCAAGGGGTAATGTGATCTGAGGTAATGTGATCAAAGAATCAGCTACTACCTCCCCCAATAGCGTTGCACGGTTTATGAACGACCCTACAAGTTACGCAGCAAAATAAGAAAATTCGTTATGTAATGGAACTTCTTATAACCCTTGAGGAGCCAATAAACTATACACGCATACATGTACGTAGTGACACATTACAAAAACTCATTGCCTAGCTCTTTTAAGATATAATAGTTAAACATACCTCCTAGGTCTCAAAATGTACTGTTTGGTGGGAATAGTTCGCCCATCCTGTTCTTTAGGTAGATTAATTAATGTTAATTCCACCATTCCAAGAAAATCGTCTCTGGTTAATCTATTTTCATCAAATACCTGAAGTACCAACTTATGTTCCACAGGTTTTACCTGAAACATGTCCAAATGGTAGAGTATGTAATAACCGTTAATTAATTTGGCTTATAAACAATTTCCCCATAATCAATTTTAATATGAGTATCAGTAGTTTTTTATGAAAGTGTTCGTCAAGATGTATACGCATTTTCTGATATTTGCGAATCATTATTATTACGTAACAAAAGTTTCGTTGAGTTTCTTTTCGTTCATTTCCACATGAGTGATTTGCTACATACATTGCCATTTTGGCATGAGAAACTTTTTTTGCACAAATGATTGCATTTTTTTTCTTTTCATAAAAATTGTGTACCTTTGCTTTCAATAGAGGGCGCGTCGAAGTATTCACGCTGAAATATTTTCTCGAATACTTTTGGATCATGGTCACGTTTTCTATTTTCGATTTTTCTGCTTATTTACTCTGATTATAAGTAAAGTAACAGAATTCAGTAAAATTTCTACACATTAAACCTAAAATAACAAATAAGAAAACTTTACCAAATTAAGAAACAAATTCAGTGCGTGATTTTTTAACAAAGCACGCAATCAGGTTTGTTTTTTCACTACTTGTAAATACAAAAATTCACACGGTCTATTTACATTAATTTAAAACAAAATTGTTTAGAAAATCACCTAATTAATCCGTTTCACCCCTGAAACGATAAAAAGAGGTTATGGTATCCGAAAACGATACAATATTACTTTTTAAACTTTGAAAACAAAAGGAATCAATACATTCTTTTGACAAAACCTCCTTTCGTACAAGCTCTAAGCAATCATCGTCTATTCATTAATTTTTATTGTAGAATATTACAGATCTTACCAGGTAAGGTATCCAATAATTTTTGTCTACAAAGTTTGGACGAATAAATAGTGTTACGTTTGCTCCAGATTTTATAAGAAGTTAGGATCTAAAAAATAATCCAAACTTGGTGAAAGGCAGTAGATATCCGTTTACCGTAACCAATAACAATATTTAGGGAGACAATTGTATAATTACATTTTATCTACGAATATATCAGTTAAATTAAAATATTGCTCACGAATTTTGTAGTTTTTGAGCTTAACTTTCAAACTATCAATTATAAATTCAAAGGAAATTCATGATATGCTATAGAAACGCCTCTAAACTTGTCGTCGTGTCTGTACAGATATTCCACAAATGCCCATAAAAAGATGCTCCCATCTTGGGAGCATTTCGCTCAGACATACGATAATGTGACTTTATTTTTTTCGAAAACATAAGATTTTGCTCAATAGAGGCTCAAAAAGTTTTATAAAGGAAAACAGTTTGTTATTCTACCTGCAGGCTCGAGGGAGCGGGGGCTAATCTGAAAAATTGCACACACACACACACACACACATATATATATATATATATATATATACATAATATTATTATGTACCATTGAGTACCTTTTGTAATATTTTTTCCATTAGAATTTGTATACTGAATTTTCCTAATTTTTTCAGTTTTGTAACATTCTTTTATTTTTCGGACTTGGTAATTAACAAAAATAAGTTTCTGAGAAGGTTACTTTTCTAACATGTCATCCTGGTACTTATTAAAAAATAAGATTGCCGGAAGGATGTGTATACTTTTACAACTTATAAGTAATTCAGTTAAAATTTCAACCTGATACTTGTCTAAAATAAGTTTGTCAAAAGGTTGAACATAAATAGATTTAAAAAAATCTGCCCGCTTCGCGGGCACATTCTCATCGCGCGCGTCGCGCGCGGCTCGCTTCGCTCGCTAGTTTGAGCGCGCCTAGGGCGCGCACCTGTTGTATCTCGCGCTTCGCGCTCGATGATATGTTTATCTCGCGCTACGCGCTCGGACACATTTGCCTGACGCTTTAAGCTCGGTTCATCTTGGTTTTCGCACTTCATGTGCTTACTATTGCGCGCTTGGCGGGCTAATGCTCTCTTAGTTAGCTTCATCGTTATGACCTGCGTTTGGTTTAATTATGTTAACTTTACATAGAAAGAGGAACTAATTTACTTAAGGTTCTATCGACCTTAAGGAATACATTCTCATCAAGACACTCGCGCTTCGCGCTCGATATTTCGTTTACAAATCATGTAAGTCTTGCGCCACGCTCGTTTCTGTTCATCGTTTAATGTAAACTCAAAAGTTTGATCGCGATCACGGCGCGCCATTTGGTTGTCGCGGTTCGCAATGACAATATTTTATGTTCAATGTTCTTCAAATAAAAATTATTAAATTTGTATTTGCTTTAAAATGAAGAAGGAACTTCCTTCACTTCGGCGTACATTTTCGTATCTGTCTAATAAAAAATAAATCATACAATCAGAAAGATTTCTTCCAACTATCTGAAAAGGGGCCAAAAAAAGTATCTAAGTTGTTTTTGGAACATATATATGATACATTTTTGAATGATTATTGAAAAATGGACATTTGACACAAATGGGGGGAGGGGTCAAATTTTACACAAATCTAATACCTTCTCTGGATGAGAATGTAAAAATAGAATAAATTGTTCGAATTTTCAAGTACCATGAACATTAATTATTATTATACCATTAGGCCATTTCCCTTTCGGGGTAGGCGTGAATCGCACGGTTGGAAAATAGTAATGTGGGGAAGGAGATATACATGTTTTAGATGGATCTAGAATTTGCGTGTTATTTATTTAAATAACACGTTCGTCCCGCAACATTGCTCCGACCCAGGTGGCTGATCAATCTCTCTAGTGACCACCCCAAGTGAAGAGCCTCAAAAAATTATTGTGTGTGCGGTCCCTCACTTGGGCCTATAAGTGTCTAAGGTCTTTCGTTTCAAGCGTCATACACTCTACTCACATTCTTTTTATAAACTATTTGTCGCCACACTTTTCTGTCCTGGCATACTTCTATACCTTCCTTCACGTCCATGCATTTTTTCATGCGAGCTCTCGTGTTTCTATGGCTTCTTATGTATCTTCGAATATCCCGGTTTCTGTAAACTTTTTATCTTGTTTCGCGTTTGTTTCGTTTGTTTGGTTCTATTTCTTCTCCATCCCCGCCCTAAGCTCATTTTGGAGACTAGAAGGTGATGGTCAGTATTACATTCAGAGCCCCTCATGACTCTTGTATCTTTGACGAGTTCTCTTGTCTTGTATCCACAATAACGGTGTCAATTATAATGTGGCTATTTTCTTTACGCCAGGTGTAAATGTGGATCATTCTATGTATAAACCAAGTATTTGTAATAAATACGTCCTTTTCTAAGCATAAGCTAACTAACTTTTCCCTGTTATAGCTTTTTTTTGTTGGATCCCCAGAATTTTTTAGCACCCTTTTTATATTAAGGTGGGGGAGGGGGGGGGGTGCAAGGAATGGAAACCGAGAGACTCACAATTGGTTGACGTCTTATTCTGAGAAGTTCACCAGCCCTCAGCAGCGTTGTATTAGGTAGAAGTTCCCATGTTTCGATCGGCTAATTCCCGGCCAACCTCTAAACGACGAGCCAATAACTCTTTTTTTTTTTTTTTGTTTTTTACGCACAAATTTTGTTTCATCGTCATTTGTCGTATCTTGCATATTTTTGCCGTAAAATTGAATTTTTGGATTTTTAATTATTTTTTGTTCAATAAAAATGTGAATTTTCGATTTTTCGAGAAAATTCAAAAAGTCGTTATGATAATCTTGTAGGGCGTTGAAAAAGAAACACTTTTCATGTCCAGACTTTTTTTCGTATAGTGCGTTGTTTGGCTGAAAATGTTAATTTTCGTTTCTTTTTTTGGATTTTGAAAATGCCGTAACTCTGAAAATTTTGATTTTATCGAAAAATGTCATGGGAATAAATTGTTTGAATTTTCGATGACTATAAGCGGCCGTACATATGATTTTCAAATTTTGAAAAAAATGGTCTAAAATTTTTTTATAATGTCCTAACTTTTTTAATTTTCATCGAAAATGGCTGGTTAACGAACTCGATCTCTCTTTTTGGTCCCAAAAACTGTGTGCGAAAGCACAATCCAATCCGATTAGTCTTTCAAAAGTTATCCGATATACAGACGACGACAACGACAACGACGACGACAACGACGACAACGACGACAACGACAGACAGACAGACACCGACGTAAAAACCATTTTTTCTGACTCAGGGGGCCTCAAAACGTCGACATTTGATGAAATCCACGAAAGTCATTTTTCACATAAAATCAATACCTTCTCATTATGATGAGAATGTAAAAAATGATACCCTCGTTGTCTATATCAAAAAAGGTATTCTGAGGAAGATGCCGTATATCAGGCCTGCATTCGCTCATTTGCCTCTACTCATTCAATTTCACGAGAGCGATCACCACCCCAAGCCTCCGGAGTTGAGCAGAGGGAAGTGGTGATGAAACTGAAACATGTGGCCTTTGAGTCGCTTTCTTCTCTCTGTGCAGGCCTATTATATATAAAATATGTGCACGAATTTCTGAATAATTGATAGTGATTTCTGGAAAGAATTCTTAGAGTTTGCGTTTTCGTGAAATTTCTTGAAGCAGATGGCGTTTTACGATGTTTCAATTAGTCGATACCATGTATGCAATTAATAAAAACTGCCACGTTGAATACTCCTCTCTCTTACAAGTGAAATAGGACTATTTCCCAAACCTGGAAATATTTTAGAGGTCTCATGTTGAAAATCAATGTTAGTTACGTCGCGACTTCGAACACGTCACGTTGTATAGTTCGACAGTTGGATTTTTATTTGTATTTGTTATAAAAAAGATTTCAAAAAATATTCACTGTGATTGAAAAAACCAAAAATTCTCCTTCCACAATTTAATTGAAGAAGAACTTTCGATGGATGAAGGCAAATGAGTCAAAAACTCATATTTGTTTGTTAAAGTGTGCGACGTTTCGTTGGCATTGGTTCGCCAACCTCATCAGGCTAATTTATTAAAATAAAGAAAAACCACATATTTTTACAGGCACATAGTATAAGTTAGATTAATGATGTTGTTTTAAGCGATGTTGTTTGTCTGAGTGATATAAATTAATGATAATATATAATAGATATTGTTTTTGACATACTTCAGATACTTCTATTCCTCTTCTTCTTTGCTAAATAAATATATGAAATAATTTTAGTTTTAATTAATATCGTTCAAGTAAATTTTTTTTTGAGGTTAAAAATTGTAATTGAAATATTTACCTTAAAAATCTTCA
>CAKNXH010061000.1:90220-102921 GCA_932178445.1 Andricus quercusramuli | reverse complement strand
TGTTTTCGAAACGTTGGCTGCAGAATAAAGGATTCAACAACTAACCTCCTTTTTTATTTGGTCTGAAGTATGTCAAAAACAATATATATTATCATTAACACATAGTATAAGTTAAAAACAAATTTGAAAAATTACCGTTGGCATTCAATAGTTAAAACATAAATTTTAACGCGTCTAATTTAAATTAAATATGAAGGACCCACTTTGGTCGACTTAAATGACAGTCTAAAGTCAACTGAAGAAACAAAACCTTGTGTCGTTATCATATACACGTACTCATACACATATTCATGGATAATACACATTTAATTCTATCTTGTCGACAGTTAAACACCCAAATTTAATTTCTGTAATAATGGAAAATATATTTTGCTAAGAGCATAAATATCTTCTTTTTTATTAATATTATTTGAACTGCTGTTAATATGGATCGTCTCTAAAATCATTCTTTTTTTATAGTTAGGTTCTCGATCTACAATTTTTACATTGTCCTAATCAAATGTGTGACCAAAGTTATGCTGATTTTTATAAACGACCAACTCTGCTTTTTTCCTATTGATATGTTCATTGATCCAAGCTCTTAAAGATCTTTTTGTTTCACTCATGCAGGAAATTGTTTACAAGAAAATTTATAAACTAAATTCGTTTTATCCCATTTTTTAGAAGCTTTTCTTCCTAATTTTAATACAGAAGTTAAACTTTTTTTAATTGTAGGGATCGTAGCAATATTATAACTATTTATCAACTTCGACAATTGTGTAAAATTATCAGAAAAAGTGAGGCAAACTTTAAGTTTATGTACATTGGAACGAACATGATTATTATGTACTACCTTGTTGTGAGAGTGATATTTAATTTTGTTCATGCGGACATTTATGCTTTTATGAATAAAACCAATTGGATAATTATTATTAATCAATAACTGTTTCATTATTTTTAAATTACTGGAGGGAAAATTATTGTGAGATAATGATATAGCTCTGTCAACAAGATTGCAGACTATTTTTTTTCTGTTGTATAGGCTGATGTAAAAGAAAGTTAATAAGTCTGTCAGATGACATAGGTTTTTGGACCAAATTGGTGATAATGTGATTATCTTTTCTAATTAACGTCATGTCCAAAAAATTAATACTTTTATCTTTCTCTAATTCAAAGGTAAATTTTACATTTTTATTATAAGAATTGAAGACTTGAATAACTGTATCAATATGTTTATTTTTAATGCATATGATCGTATCATCCACATATCTTAAATATAGAAGAGTAACGCAATCGTAGATTTAAAAAAATTTTTTTTAGACATTTCACTTCCAAATCATCCATTACGATATCTGCAAACAAAAGTGAAATTAGAGAGCCCATTGGCGTGTCATTAATTTGTTTGTAAATATCGTTATTAAAAATAAAAAAAGTGTTTTCAAAAAGGAATTTCGTACAAGTTATGATGTCGTTGAATGGAATTTTATATTGATTGTGGATATATTCAACTCTTTTTTCCAAAATTTGTAAAACTAAGTTACAAGAGATATTTGTAAACAATGAGCTGACATCAAGTGAAAGGAGAACATAATCGTCGTCTATGTGTGTATCTTTAATTTTTTCTTTCAATTCGAAACTATTGTTGACATGTGAAATGTAGGGTTTAATACAATTTGTCAATTCATCGTAAATTATCCAGGCTAAAAAATGTGTTGGACTGTTAATGAGAGAAATAATCCGTCGAAAAGGGACATCTTATTTATGTATTATTGGCAGACCATAACATTTTGCCAGAACTGTATCAGTTAAAGTAAGTTCATTGTTATGGTATTCGTATTTTAAAAAATTGTTGTCGTTGAGATTTTAAAAAAATTTTTATGTGTCTGGCTGTAGTTTTTTTGAAGGGTTTTTATTTATAGGAATGTAAGTAGATGTGTCAGAAAGCAAGTTAGTCATTTTTAAGTTATAAACTGATTTATTTAAACAAACGGTGATATTACCTTTATCAGCATTAGTAAAAAAGATATCGGAGTTATTTTTCAAAAAAGTTTTTGTCTTATTTAATTTTTTTTTTAGATTTCTCTGTCTTCTTTGGCTATATGAATATCTCTTTTCAAAGTGTTGTTAATATTAGTAGTTAATTTGTCTCTAATTTCATTTTTAAGGTCATTGTGTAGATCTGACGATTGAATAACTGATGTTTATAAACATCAACATAATTTTGGTCACACATTTGATTGGGACAATTTAAAAATTATAGATCGAGAACCTAACTATAAAAAAAGAATGATTTCAGAGATGATCCATATTAACAGCAGTTCAAATAACATTAATAAAAAAGATGATATTTATGCTCTTAGCAAAATATATTTTCCATTATTACAGAAATTAAATTTGTATGTTCAACTTTCGACAAGATAGAATTCAATGTGTATTATACATGAATATGTGTATGAGTACGTGTATATGATAACGACACAAGGTTTTGTTTCTTCAGTTGACTTTAGACTGTCATTTCAGTCGACCAAAGTGGGTCCTTCATATTTAATTTAAATTAGACGCGTTAAAATGTATGTTTTAACCAGTGAATGCCAACGGTAATTTTTCAAATTTATTTTTAACTTATACTATGTGCCTGTAAAAATATGTGGTTTTTCTTTATTTTAATAAATTAGCCTGATGAGGTTGGCAAACCAATGCCAACGAAACGACGCACACTTTAACAAACAAATATGCGTTTTTGACTGATTTTCCTTCATCCATCGAAATTTCTTTTTCAATATTCACCCAGATGTTCATTTTCTTGTCTTTCTGACGAATATTAGGAATGAAAAAAAAAATTATACTAGATAAACGTTTATTTTTCAGCCAGCTGGCCTTAAAAAATTGACTTGCTTACACTTCCATTTTTACAGAATTTTCTTAAAAATAACCCTTAAAAACTAACATCCATCCATTCCTTATTTCTAATCCACACGCTCTTATTGTCTTGGCTTCCTCGCATCGCCTCGCCTCGCTCGCATGTCCCTACTTTTTCGCATTACCTCTCTTGCCAACCTCTGTTTTCGCTGCTAATACCTATCACTTATCTACTATTTACAATATTTACATCTTACTTATATCTACTTTCTCTCCTATTTACAATCTTTCCTTCTCCACTCCTCTTCCTCCTTCCTTCTCCTCATCTCCCTCTTACCCAACACTCCCTTCACCCATGCTACTGCCCTTTGTTCCCGCTTTTCATGCAGCAATGCCTCCATGCTTATCTCACTCCTTTCCACCTCCACGCACTCCTCCAACCAGTGCTCTACTCTTGCATCCCCCTTTCCACACAGTTCACACATCCTCTTCTCCCGAGAGAGCCAGAACCTATTGAAACCCTCCATGCACCCACAACTCAACCTCGCTATAAGTTCCTGGCTTCCTTTCTCTCATTTCTCACATAAATATTGCGCTCTTGCCCTTGGCATAATCCACACATAGTTCCCGTTAAACCTTGACTCTCTTATCCAATCTTCTCCTTCTGTCTTCTCTCTCTCCATGCCGTTTTGCTTAACCAAGTCATAAACCTTCCTTCCTTCCTTGTGCATCCTTCTCACTTCATCCATCTGCAGTCCATACATTCTAAAATACCTTTCCCTCTCTACCACCATCTTCCCACCCCCTCTCCTGTTCTCCTTCTCCCACCAACACTCCCTAACCAGCCTACTTCCCCCCTCTTCCAAGAATTTTTCCTCATATTTACACGCCCGGCTCCCTGCTAAAATCCCTACACTCGTTCTCCCCATCTCCCTCCTGACAATATATTAGGCGTGTTCCTTGCCAACCCCAGGGTCCTCTTTACATACCTCTCCTGCGTTCTATTTACCTCTTCACTTTCCTTCCACCTCCACACTTCTACCCCATACAATAGCACACTCATCACTAGTAAATCAAACCATTTCATTCACCTTCCAAAATCATCTGCGAATAACTTCTTTCCCAACCCCCACACCTGCCTCATCACCACATTGGCCCTCCTCACTCTCTCTTTTATGTGACCATCCACTCCCCCATTCCTCCGAAACACGAAGCCCAGGTACACAAAATCTTTCACCTCCCGCACCTCCTTACCCTTCCACTTCCACTCCCTTCCCTTATCCCTTCCCCCTCCTTTTCTCAACACCATAACCTTGGGCTTTTCCGCATTCAGCTCTAACCCCTTTTTATCCAGATATCTTCTCAAACTCTTTATGATCTCCTTTAAGGCCTCCTCGCTGCTCGTCAGCAACACTATGTCATCTGCATACGCTAGTGACCAAATTCTAACCCCTCCTATCCTGACTCCTCCTACACCCCGGCCAACAGCTTACTTTCCATATCCGCAATTAAAATCGCAAATAGCGTTGGGCTAAGTGG
The DNA here is from genome assembly GCA_932178445.1 of Andricus quercusramuli. Classification (NCBI taxonomy): domain Eukaryota; kingdom Metazoa; phylum Arthropoda; class Insecta; order Hymenoptera; family Cynipidae; genus Andricus; species Andricus quercusramuli. Next base: position 98,544 of record CAKNXH010061000.1, on the reverse strand, counting down.
ACACCCTTGCCTTAAACCCCTATCCATCCAGAATCCCTCCGAAAAAAAAATTATACTACTTATCTAATATTTTAACTCTCAATTATTAATTCTTCAATATGCATTAAAATAAAACTTGCTTGATTTAAAACTGTGATTATGATTTTTAACAATATTTTTCGGGTTGATAAATTTAATTTTTCAAAAATGTATTACATAATCAGTATTGTGATGATTTCAGTTGAAAATATTAGAATCCATTACGTTGTTAATTGATTTATTAAGTTATTACAATTAAGGTTAAAATATTAATATTTAAAATATTTAAAATATTGTTTATCATTTTGACAAATAACTTAGATCAGCTAATTGGTTAATTTTTATTTCTTTATTGTATAAATATCTATGGTTTTTATTTTTAGGTATTATGTCAACGGCGGTACCACGCTGAAAACACCAGTTCCCGTTAGATCACTGAAGTTAAGCAGTGTTGGGCGCGGTTAGTACTTGGATGGGTGACCGTTCGGGGAATACTGCGTGTTGTTGACCCGTCGTGGGTGTGGTGGACCCACACTGGTAGTATTTATCCACCTAGAAACACTAACCGAATCGGGTAGTGAGGCAATGAACTTTCGAGTTCGAAATGCTAATCAATTTATTTTTTATGTGAATTTTACTCAGAATAAGTTTCTATTAATCATACCTGTAGTTTCCTATAAATAATCCCTGATGAAAAGGTTTAAATCAGTAGTCGGCAAACGTTTTGCTCACATTCTCTTTCCGGGTTGAACAACTTTTGTCTATTAACCCGATTCGGTTATCGTGGGTCGTTTCAGACCCAAGGCATTTTTCTTTTGTCTCATTACTCAGAATCCGTGTATCCCAATAATACCTATCCCCACCCTAAAACAACTTCAGGACTAGAGGACCCTTTGTGCTGAATCGCGTTTCCCTAGCGACGGCCTCGCCTTCGCAGTGAGCAGATCAAGTTCGCGTTGGGTCTGAAACGCCCCACGATAACTTTAACTTCGGCGCGAACTCGTTTTGAGCGTTAAGATAAGTTGTTGACTTTTTATGAAATTTATGAGTATTGTCGAAAGATTCTTCTTTTTTTGAGTCATATACTGATTTTGCATCTCTTATAGCATGGCGCAGCGTAAAACTACTGAATTCTCAAGAATTCTTCGTCCACATACGGAACGAGTCAACGAGTAATTGTAAGATGATGGAATTTAAGGCGTGAACATATTGTTTTTTTTCTTCATTAATATGTTTAATTTCCTACAAAAATACAATGCGTATACTTCGAAATATGTGGGGGTCCGCATGAAAAGGGTCCTCATGGCTGGTTCTAGTTTAGAAGACATTCGCGTTTTTCTAAGTTGAGGTCAAAATGATCATTTTTGAGTTTGAGTTGGGGATGATACTGGGACCTAAAGTGAATTTGGGACTATACTCGTATCCAGATAATAACCGGAAGTAGGCATATCTCATGTTCAAAGACAAAATATAACATGTGTGCTTATGGCACTCACCTAGTTTAGATGCGTTCTTCACGAAAAACGGTTTTTTGAAGTTCCAGCTTCAAAAATGCCCAAGTGACTCATTTTTCAACTTAGGAGATTCATTTTGGGACTAAAATGCGGGGAATTTATCCGATTATTTGTCTTTATACGTAACTTCATACCGACCATAAGGACCCTTTTCATGCAGACACCGACATGTAACGAGTTTTTTTTTTTTTTAATTCAATTTTCCTTTTTCGAAAAAGCGCTAATTGACGCCAAAAACTCAAGCATTTCTTTTGTTCCAATCGAGTTTGTGATTTTTTCCGTAAAAATAAGCTTTATGAGCTTTACAATGCTATTTGAAAAATTCAAATATCTCAATTTCTTCAAAAGTTATGAATTTTTCAGTAAATGTCTGCATTTTTGGAAGGTGGGTGTGTTTATTACTAAAAATAAAATATTTATTCAAATTTTATTGCAATCTTCATGGTGTGCCCTTGTAGGAGAAGTGTTCAAGATTGTACAGGAATTTTACCAGATATTTTTATTGATAATTGAGCGTTTTAACATGCCTTGGGTCTGAAACGACCCGCGATAACCTGAGAAGGTGCCAAAAAAAGCGATAACTTGATCGGGTTAATTTATTTCATAGCTTGTGTCGTTTTTCCAAAAATTTAATGTTTGATGCCATGTTTCACGATTTAAACCAGAATTACGCCTAATCCGATTAGTCTTTCAAAAGTTATCTGGTATACAGACGACAAGGACAACAACGACAGGCAGACACCATCGTAGAACCTATTTTTTCGGATTCAGGGGGTCTCGAAATGTGAAGATTAAAGAAATGCGAGATAGTCAGTTTCACACATAAATCTAATACCTTCTCATTATGATGGGAATGTAAAAAAGGGAGAAAGAGTAAGGAAAGAGTGAAAGGTTGTGATTTTGATTTTAATATTATAGTTTGTATAGGAAGGCTGTTCTTATTATTTTAAAAAGATTATAGCTGCATGCATTGTTTATGTAATCTAAAAAATAGCCAAACTCTGAATTTATTTACCGAAACTGTTATAATAATTAATCATTATTGGAGGATTGTTAGGGACTTGCATGTCGGTGGAAGAAGTGAGAACGTGTTCATTGACAGGTGGTGAGAGGATTTTACGGAATTTGTGTGGAAGGTGTGAGTAGAGTGTGAGGGTGGAAGCCTAGGAGGTGAGTAGGGTTGTGTGGGGTGAATTATTATTATTATTATACCATTAAGCCAGTTCCCTTTCGGGGTAGGCGTGACTTGCTCGGTTGGAAAGTAGTGGGATATGTATATAGGTGTAAAGTAGGTCGTTATATGGTATAAGGTAAATAGTTATATAGGTGTTAGGTATAGATGTTTCAGATTGATCTGGAATTTTCGTGTTATTTACTCAAATGACACGATCACTCCGCAACACTGCTCCGACCCAGGTTACTGATCAATCTCTCTAGCGATCACCCCATGTGAGGAGCCTCACAAAATTGTTATGTATGGTTCCCCAGTTGGGCCCATTAGTATCCAAGGTCTTTGTTTCAGGCATCATTCACTCTATTGTCACTCTGTTTATAAACTATTTGTCGCCACACTTTTCTGTCCTGGCATACTACTCTAGCTTCCTTCACGTCCATGCATTTCTTCATGCAAGCTCTTGTGTTCCTATGACTTCTTATGCCTCTTCAAATTAGGGCCTCATTCACACATTCTAACCATTCTTTTCGCGGGCTGCCTCTGGGCATACTGCCATTTACTTTACCTTGATACACTTGTTTTGTGAGTCGTTCATCTTTCACTCTCTCAACATGTCCGAACCATCTGCACCGATTTTTTTCGCACATGTCGACTGGTGTATCTTCTGCACCACATTCTTCGAGGATTGTCTAGTTACTTACTGTGTCCATCAGTGTTTTCCCGCATATTGTGAGCAGAGATTTCATGACATTCGCGTTAATTCTAACCTTATCCTTTTCTCTACAGGTCGACGTCTCGCTACCGTATAGCAGAGACGTATAGTCTCGACCTTCTCTGGCGTGGATGGGTGGACGACAGTAACTGGAGGGTCTTGGAAGAGTCGAGATGGGTCAGAAAAAAACTGTTGATTTTCTCTGTCCCACCTCCCTCTCCGCTCTAGACTTCTCGTAGCGATAGATAGTACTCGTATTCTATCAACAATATGCTGTCTAATGGTCACTAGCTTTGTCTTGTTGAATGGGTGATGACGGATCCCCAGTTTGCGCGCGAACTGTCGAACTTTGGCAGTGAAAGTCTGGCCAGATGTTATGTTGTCAATCACACACTGAATGCTGAGTTGATGTACTCGTCTTTTGGCCAAAGCTATCGTTGCATTGCACGCACCAAAATTGATAGTCCGGAGGTCGGATTCTTCGGAAAAATCTCCACGAAGCTCGTCATCCAATTCAGCCTGATCTTTGGGCTTGAGAGAAACCTGAATGATGATGTTTCTCCGGGTCCTGAAGCATCGCTCTTCTTCTATTGGATGCCTGCTCGCGGTTGGTCTCAATGTCGCCTCTCTTTCTCTGTTGCCGGCTTGTTCTGCCTGTGGTTGAGTAGGCGCTCCGCTTATATAACCCCTTTTCCGGAGTTCCTAGGCACGGTTTCGCAAACGTTTTTGCGAAAAATAAGAGAGCTCTGAGTGTTTCTCGCACCACAGAGTATGCAGTCGCTCAATGTAACCTTTTCGTTCAGGGGCCATACTGGTATCATAGCACTCCAGTAGGTCGCCCCTGAGCCGATGCGTCCACTTGAAAGTAATGAGTTCCTGCCGGTCAATCACATTGACTCGGTCTTGATTGGCTCCCCCAACTCCAGGGTAGTCGGCATTGTTGTCCGACCCATTGCTGGAGCCCTGCGCGTTCGATTGTTTTGAACCGCACTCACTAAAACTATGTTTGATGTTGTCATTGTTTCAACAAAGACAAAAATAAATATATATATATATATATATATATATATATATAGTAAATTATGTAGAAAATTGACCCTATTCGTTGAGAAATAGACAAATTCTAAATTTTTTTTATGAAAGTTGCTTACATAATTAATAATTCTGTTAAATTTACAAAACATAGTGAAGAGTTATCAGAAAGACAATCTTAGTTGACTCCGTAAACAAATTGTGTCTATTCCTTGAAAAAAACCAAACTCTGAAGATGTTTATGAAAACATTTTTAATAATTAATAATTATTGTAAATTTTTAAATTATACTCTGAATATGTTTATGAAAATTGTTGAAATGATTCGTAATTATCGGAAAGTTCCAAAGCATCATAGGAAAGAGTTATTTGAAAAATATGCTCCATGATTGTAAATTAGCAATGTAACGTAGGAAACACTTATTATTAATAAACTCTTTTTAGTTCTGTAAACAAATTGAGCCAATTCGTTAAAAAATAGACAAACTCTGAATTTATTTACGGAAGTTATTTAAATAATTAATCATTCTTGTAAATGTACATAAGTCTCATATAAGAGTCATGAGAAAGACTTAACTTTAAAGGATAACTTTATGAAAATTGTTGAAATAACTAATAATTATTGCAAATCTGCAAAGTATCGTGGAAAAGAGTTATTGAAAATACATTCTTTGTTGATTCCGGAAAAAATTGAGCGTATTCTATAAAAAATAGCCAAACTACCAATTTGTTTATGAAAATTATTTAAATAATCAATAAATCTAGGAAACCCTGCAGCGCATTATAGAAAAAAATCTTTGGAAAGATATTCTTAGTTAAATTTGTGATAAATTAAGCCTATTCATTGAAGATGAATCATCGCCAAAAAAAGGGTAGTTTGCAACAAGTGTAACAAAAAGCTGCTTCTATGAAGTTGACCAGAAGAATAAAACTATCATCATAGTCTGCGGTGCTTGCAGATCTCTATTTGACAAGACGATACATACGTCATTGGCCACGTCCTTATCAGTTAGAGAAGTTCCGTCAACTAAGGACGCGGATGACGAAAAAAATGTTAAGAGTATGCAAGACGAGCGCCATATCTTAGAATCAGACTAGGAAAATCGTGACAGTTTTGATCGTTCGATATTGTCTCCTACATCTGAATCAACTAGAATAAGTCCCAATGCTCTACTTGCAGATCGCACAATCCCAGCACCGATGCAAAATTCAGCCATCTCCACAACTCCAACGAAAGAACATCCATCTTCTGATTCTGCTTTATCAAAATCCTAGCTCAACTAAATATCATCTCCGGAAGACTAAATAAGGTGGAGGAAAACTCTCGGAGATCAAATAATGAAGACTTATTGGCTGACTTGAGAAAAATCTCCAAACAAAATGATTTCCTGATAAGTCAATTTGAGACTGTAAAAGGTAAGATCTCTAATCTTAAATCATCTTATCAACAACTGGCAGAAGAAAATAAACAGTGCAAGGAGGATTTGCATAATTTAAAAACTGCATGCGAGAGACGTATTAGTTATCTTGAAAAAGTGGATCATGACAAAGAAGAAATCAGCCCAACACGAAATGCAGAGGATATTGTAACCGAGATTGTGAATAGGCAAAACCGCCAAAGCAATATCATCTTCTTTGGCGTCCCGGAATCCTCAGCGAGTGATGCTGAAACAAGAGTCTCTGAAGACAAGGTAAAACTCAATGAGGTATTCAGTAAGTTATCCAATGTATGTCTGGACGGCATCAAGGTCATCAGACTAGGGGAAAAAAACGATCATACAACTAGACCTTTAAAGGTGGTGTTCAAGGACATGGAATCGGCTATCTCTGTGCTTAAACAGAAATCAAAATATAAAGGAAACATACAATTTCACGCGGATCAAACTATTATGCAACGAGATCACTACAGGAAACTGCAAAAAAACTTGAGGAATTGAGGAACAAGGTCTACGAAAACAAGAAAATCAAGTTCGTGCAAGGAATTCCGAAAATAGTGGACTCTACTTCAAAATCTGCAAAAAAATAAGTACAGCAACGGTACAGCACCCTAACGTAACTACTTCGTCCTCACCCTGTCTTCAAATATATTATCAAAATGTCAGGGGTTTACGTACTAAGCTTAGTCATCTCCGAAGTGCTTTGGAAACAACCGTTACAAAATGGGACATTATTGTACTTACTGAAACATGGCTTCATGGGGGTATAGAAAATGCAGAACTAGGGCTAAGTGATGCTCTAACAAGTCAGTACGAGAGGGGAGGCGGAGTGTTAATAGCAGCTAGGCATGAATTGTGTAGCGAGCTTATAACGATCGAAAGTAACAAAGTTGAGCAAATATTTGTAAAGATTCAGGCAGGCTATAATAATTATGTTATCGGATCCTTATATGGGTGATTCTCCACATACAGGGCACTTTTGTGTCTCGGATCTCTAGTAACTAAACTAAGTAGTCTTTCTTTACAAAAATTGGCTAACTTCTTCATTTTAGGATGATACAAGACCTCCGTAAAGAAAAATCAAGTCACATCATCGTATGTCTTAGCAAATTGCTCGCAAATACTCGAAAAATGCCTTTTTGGGATGTATCTACGTACACGGCGCCAAGTTTGGAGACGTGTATTTAATACATAGTGAATTACCTTTGAAATTATAATTCATAGTTCGAAAGTTTGACTCAAAAGCTATCAAATTCATAACAAATATTTTAATTTATTTGAAACATTAGAAGAGAAAATTCAATTATACACGTGTCTCCCTAAATGTTTTCGATGGTTACGGTAAACGAATCTCTCATACCTTTCATCAACTTTTGATCATTTTTGAAGTCTTATCTTTTCACAATATCTCGAACAAACGTCACACTACTCATTCGTCAAAACTTCATAACAAAAAAGTAAGAACTTTTTTTGCAAAGTGAAAAAATGTAACCGAAAATGTAGCGTATTTTTATTAGTATCGGATACCGTTCCTGATAAGAACTTTCATATTTTGTAATAAATATCAATGAAAAGATGACAATTCCGTGTAGCAAATAATAAAGGAGTTTTTGTCAGGAGGATTTATTAATTACTTTTGTTTTCAGAGCGTAAAAAGTCATTTTGTATGGTTTTCGGTTACCGTAACATCGGATACCATAACCTGTTTTTCGCTGTCAGGGACGAAATGGAGCTAATCGAACCCCTCTTCCAAATAATTTTATTGAAAATTAACGTAAATCGAGAATTCGAATATTTGTACCTACAAGTACTGCACACAAAAAATAAAGCGATTAGAGGGTTAATAAATGTAAGAGAAATGTAAGAAAAATCTATTTTGAAAAAAAATTTCAAATTTGAAAAAATATAAAATTTTGGAAAAACTTTGAATTTTTTAAAGAAAACTATTCTTCCCTGCCATATTACGTTCAATGTGTGAATATTTTACAGTATTGTTTTACTTTACATACAATCGGAGAAAATCACCCGCAAAATCAAAAATTTAAAACGTTTTTATGTGCTACATGTCCTTCAAGTGAGAATTAACCCGTTTCCGCCGAGAACGCTACTCGCGGTACCCCGGTCTTTGAGAGCTTGTAGCTGACGTTAAAAACGTAAAAATAAAATGAAAGAGTCATATTCTAAAAGTTTAAGATGATATAACATGAATTTTTCACCCACTTTTTTTTTTTTAAATCGAGTTTTCAAAAGGTTTCCCAAGTGGAATCGACTTGGAACCTCAGTAACCGGTGGAATAAATGTTTGAATATTAGGGACTCATGGTTCGCGGATCGATTTTTCACCTGGGGGTTTTCAAAATGGCGTCTTGATTGCAAAATTTTTGTCAATATGTTTATGAATTTTTTACTCAATAACTATGGGGTTATGGAAAAATTGTCA
>CAKNXH010061000.1:61011-85220 GCA_932178445.1 Andricus quercusramuli | reverse complement strand
TTTTTTGACAAATTTTCCGTCGTGGAAAACCGGCTGCCATTTTCATACGCAAAGGTTGCAAACTGGCAGAGGTGCCATTTCATGATGTATAAATGTTTTTCTTACAACTTTCGAGCTTTGATCTTGGGCACCGAATCGAGTCGTTTTTTGTAGCTAGCTCTTGGACTATAAGGCATTCCTATAAATTTAATTTCTCAATACCTGATCATAAAACAGAGTATGGCGTTTACACTTCAGTCTCCGATATATGCAGAACTTTCAATGAGAAACTCTCTGATTGTCAAGATATTAATATATTTGGTGGATAACTTGATACTTTCATAGCAAAGATGGCTACTCGACGATATAAGTTAAAATTATAATTATAAGTCACTTTATATATAATACTTAAGTGTTAGCCTTTTCTTATATTGTTTATCAGAACATTTATCAGATAATGACGATTAAATGTAAAAAACTGTAACAACAAAGGTGTTTACCGTAAATAAATATCAATATCAGAGAATAGCCAGAATTTGTTAATCTAAATTGTTTGAGTAATTAATAATTCTTGTAAATTTACAAAACAACATAGAAAGAGTCATGGGAAAGATATTCTTAGTTAACCCTCAAACGGCACACTAGTGCGAATTCGCACCAGTAAAAATTTCAAAGCGCTGATATTTTTTCTAGAACTATTTTCAAGGCCTCTCCCCACTACGTTAAATATGTCCATACACCCATGAACAGATGACACGTAAACATATATTCATCCGCCTGTGAGCAGCCGAGTGAGACACTGTAAAAGTATTAAGTGGTGCAAATTCGCACTAGTGTTCCTTTAGAACGTGCCAAGTCGTGTTTTATGAAAAATTGTAAAACGTTGGTTCTGTGCTTGAAACTAGATCTTTTATAAAAAGGTAAGTTAATTTGTTCATAAATATGTCTATAAATAAAAATAAATATTATAAACAATAATAAATAACATTTCATATACCAGTAAAAATATTGCATGAAAATCACAAATTATACAATTACTCACATTTCTTAAATTCTAAATTGATATGATAATATTTGTTCAACAATCTTTTTTTTTATATTAAGAATGGCGGAAGGAAGTCATTACATATTTGTGAAGTTCTAGGACTGTTCTACTGGCACTAGCAGAGCAGTCTGAAGACGATGTGCGTCGATCACAGAGCTTCTGTCTGCGTTGACTGCATTGCTTTCAATTAATAATGTTCAATGATGTTTGTCATAAGAGTAATAGTTTCAAGCTAAAATAATGTGATAAAAAAATCACCACCCTGACACAGTTCACTGATCAATTTTTTTACCAATCAGCCACATGGAGACCTTCACGAAGTCATAATAAAATGAATTCTTTCAAAATTTGACATAAAAAAACAATCTTTTTGCAATAATACGCTCGTATACTACAAAATTAACAATGTGTGCTGTCCTGCACTTGTGATATACTTCATACGAAAATACCGAGAATCTGACACATCGAAAAAAATACTGAATATAATTTTATTGGATTGGCATATTTTTTTCATGAAGGAACATCCATTTAAATAAAGAATCGCGTTAGTTTCGTTTCAATACCTTTAATTTTTTTAAAATTATGTTTATTTGTTGAAAATGTCTATTTTTCAAGAACACCTTTTTTAATAACAATTTTGTTATGAGTTGATATAATTTTCGATAGATTTAAGCTGCCCCAACGGATTGGGCGATACATTTTACACCAAAATCATATACTTATACGCATATTTTAAAAATTATTTTCATCTTAAAATATTCAGCTGAAATCGCGAAATCCCAATTCGCACTAGTATCCCATTTACGTATGCTGGGTTGGAGTGTGCCGTTTGAAGGTTAATTTTGTAAAAAAATTGAGCCTGTTCATTGAAAAATATCCAAACTCTGAATATCGTTATGAGAATTGTTGAAATAAATAATAATTATTGTAAATTAGCAAAGAATCGTAGGAAAGACTTATCATAAATACATTCTTTTTTGTTCTGTGAACAAATTGAGCCAATTCGCCAAAAATAGACAAACTTTGAATTTGTTTATGGAAATTGTATAAATAATTAATCATTCTTGTGAATGTGCATAAGCAACATATAAAAGAGTCATGAAAAAGACTTTTCTTGGCGTCAAGGAAACAAGTAAACGGAAAAATATTCTTGGTTAATCCTATACAAAAATTCACCTGATTCGTTGAAAATAGCCAGAAGTTGAATTTGTGCAGCAACATAGAATATTATATTTCGATACGAGAGGCCAAACGGGCGTTTTGGTCACTGCGAGTATGAAGGCACCTCGGGTTCACGCAGCTCCTTCACACGAGCAGTGACCAAATAGCCCGTGAGGACTCGAGTATCGAACACTATTTTTCTTTAAAGAATACTATGCAAAACCCGAGATATGTAGACTTGACGAAAAGTTGTGGGGAGGGGTCTGGGGCAAAGCCCCAGCGTGGCCGAGGGGCGGAGCCCCCGCATGAAACAAAATAACTCACAAAATGTTTATCTTTCCTGAAAATAACACAATGTTGTCTGCTTCCTCTATCATTTTTTGTAGGTCATCGAAACTTGCAATGCTGTCTTCGTCAGCGAAATCCATTTCTATGATTTTTTGCCGTTTGCACCTTAGCTTGTAATAAACTCTTTAAACTCTTCATGCAACGAATTACTTGAACGAAAATAAACGAAAACAAACTGTCAGGCACGAAATAAACCCAACCTCACCCAAAATGATGTTCGCATAGTAACCGTTTACGACGCTAGATGGCAACCGGTTGCCAAAATATTTTGGTAACCGTGGAGACCATTTTGCTAACCGGTGACAGCGTTTTGGCCATCGGTGTTGGCCTTCGCGTTGGCTTCGTGTTGGCTTTCGCGCACAGTGCGGAATCGGCCATTTTGGATGTCTGTAAACGGTGGGCAAACGAGGGTTTTGCATGTATGTATAAAGAAAAAGAGTATTTGTAAATATATTCTTAGTTCATGCCGTAAAAAAAATTGGGCCTCTTCCTTGAAAAGTAGCCAAGCTCTAGATATCTTTATGAAAATTGTTGAAATAATTAATAATTATTGTCAATGTGCAAAGTATCGTAGACAAGAGATATTTAAAATACTTTCTTTGTTGATATCTCAAGCAAATTGAGCCTATTCTTTAAAAAATAGCTGAACTCCTAATTTGTTCAAGAAAATTGTTTAAACAATTATTAAATCTTGGAAATTTGCAGAGAATTATGGACAAAAGTCATTAGAAAGATATTCTTAGTTAACTCCGTAAACAAATTATACCTAATCCTTAAAAAACAGCCAGACTCTGTATTTTTTAATCGAAATTGTTTGAGTAATTCTTGATTCTTATAAGTTTACGAAGCAACATGGAAAATAGTCATCGGAAAGATATCCTTAATTGACTCCGTAAGCAAATTGTGACTATTCCTTGAAGAACAGCCAACCTCTGAGTATGTTTATGAAAATTGTTTAAATAATTAATAATTACTGTAAATGTTCGAAGTGTCGTAAAAAAGAGTGATTGGAAATACATTCTTTATTGATTCTGGAAACAAATTGAGCCTATTCTTTAAAAAATAGCCCAACTCTTCATTTGTGTATGAAAATTGTTTGAATGATGAAAAAAACTTGGAAATTTGCAGAGAATTATATAAAAAAGTCATCGGAAGGAAATTCTTAGTTGACTCCGTAAACAAATTGTCCCTATTCCTTGTAAAATATCCAAACTCTGCACATGTTTATAAAAATTGTTTAATAAATTAATAATTATTGCAAATTTACAAAGTCTCGTAGAAAAAAGTAACTGGAAATACATTTTTGGTAATTCCGTAAGCAAATTGAGCTCATGCGTTAAAAAATGATAAAACCCTTAATTTTTTAATCGAAATCGGTAAAATAATTGATAATTCTTATTAATTTACAAAGCAACATGGAAAAAAGTCATCGTAAACATATTCATAGTTAACTCCGTAAACAAATTGTACCTATTCCATGAAAAACAGCCAAACTCTGAATATCATAAAATTGTTTATATAATTAATAATTATTATCAATTTGCAAAGCCTCGTAGAAAAGAGTTACTGAAAATATATCCTTGGTAACACCGTAAACAAATTGAGCCCATTCTTTTAAAAATGGCAAAATTCTTAATTTTTCGATACAAATTGTTCAAATAATTAATAATTCTTGTAAATATACCAAGCAACATAGAAAAAAGTAATCGGAAGGATACTCTTAGTTGACTCGGTAAACAAATTGTGCTTATTCCTTGAAAAATAACCAAACTCTGAATATGTTTATAAAAATTGTTTAAATAATTAGTAATTATTGTGAACGTGCAAAGTATCGTAGAGAATAGTTATAAGAAATACATTCTTGAGAATTTACCAAGCTTCATAGAAAAAAGTAATCGGATGGACATACTTAGTTTAACTCCGTTTTCTTTAAAGACATATGAGCCCAGGATGAACACATTGTTTAACTTTTCTGAACTTCTTTAAATTCCAAAAATAATTCTAATTTTAATGTTTTCTGAAAAAATAGTACAGGATGAATTCATATTTTCCATTTTTTGAGATTACAATAATAGTTACAATTAAATGGACGTCATATCCTTTGAAAATGTAACTGTAAGTTAAATAAAATAAAATTCTAAAAGTTCATAATTCTGTATTGTTATTTAAAATTAGAAGGATGTAATATTGTATTTGAAAATGTAAGTAAAAGTAAAATAAAATAAATTTTGCAATGTTCAGAATTTGTATTGTTTATCATTCTAATAAAAAAAATTGTTTCTAGAAATAAACTTAGGCTATATCATTTTCTAAGTAAACATTAGAAAATGAGTCGAAATATTAATTAAAATAGTAATTTTTTCTTCAAAAATAATTAGCCCATGATGAAATCATATTTTCAATTGCTTGAGATTTCAGAAGTAGTTAAAACATGAAAGAAGTCATTGTCGTCGAAAATGTAACTAAAATATCGTAGGCATTAAGCCAAATATGGCATTAGGTATAGTGCCACGGCAACAGTCCTAATGCCGGCACGGAGCGGAGACGAATCTACCTGCGTCTAGCTTTCATTCGTCTAATTCCCTGATTCCAAGGTGGAACTTAGTCGCCTGCATGCACTCACGGCTTAATGCCCGAAGTGACCTGGGCAATGAGACGAATTTCATTTTAAATCAATAACTATACATTTACTTGAAATCAGAAAAACTCTATATCTATTTGTCGATGTAGCATAAAAATGAAGAAATAGTGGCGAATTGAGAAATCTGTTTAAAATACATGAAATTATTTTTATCACCTTATAATACATTCATAGTGAATCCCAGTAAATAAAACCATCAATTTTCAAACATAAAAAAGAATAATTTTTAATAAAATAGTTAAATTTTCAAACAAGAATTTTAATTTTCAACTAGCAGGATTAGTCTTCAACCAAATAAACTAGTTCTTAATGAAGCAGTTCAACTTTCCATCAAGTAGTTGAATTTTTAACCCAAAAATATGAATTCTCGTCGAAAATTGTAACAGTGATTATTTCAACCAAAATACGAATACGTAACAATATAGTTGAATCCTCAACAAAAACGGATTATTAATTTTAAAGCAAACAGTTGCATTTTAAACCAAGAAAGATTAAATTTCTAGCAGAATAGTGGATTTTCAGTAAAATAGACGAATTTTTAACCAATTATTTGATTTTTCAATAAAAAAGATAAATCAACAAATAAGAATAATTTTCTACTGAGAAAATGAATTTTCAACATAATACATTAATTTAATTTTTAATTAATAATGCGACATTTACTTGAAATAAGGAAAATGCTATATCTATTGGTCAGTGTATTAGAGAAACGGAGGAAGAAAAAAGTGAGAAATCTTTTTAAAATACATAAAATTATTTTTATTATACTATAATACATTCACAGTAAATCACAGAGATATATTTTGTCTGAAGACGTCTATTAGATTGAAAATTCAACTCTTTTGCTAGAAATTTAATCTTTTTTGGTTTAAAATGCAACTGTTTGCTTTAAAGTTGATAATCTGTTTTCGTTGAGGTTTCAACTATATTGTTAAATATTCGTCTTTTGGTTGAAATATTAACTATTACATTTTTCGTAGAGTATTCATATTTTTGTTTAAAAATTCAACTACTTGTTGGAAAGTTGAACAGCTTTGTTAAAAACTAGTTTATTTGGTCGGAGACCCATGTTAGTTGAACATCTTTGCTTGTTTGAAAATTTAAATATTTTTATTCTTCTTTTTTATGTCTGAAAATTAATGGTTTTATTTACTGGTATTTACTATGAATGTATTGTAATGTGATAAAAATAATTTCGTGAATTATTTTGAAGATTTCTTAATCTTCCACAATTTCATAATTTTTATACTACATCGTAGTATAAGCCTAATGCCTACGGAATATATAATATAGATCAAAGTTTGTCATAAGGACAACCGCAGGTGTACGTAAGAAATTCCAAAACTTCCAGATTTTGGTTCGGCTAGCCAAAAATATACAATTAAATCATAAACCTCTGAACCGACGAGAAGATTCAAAGGATAAATAGAAACGTATGGTATGGTACCTTGGACGAAGTAAATTAGCTTAATCTAGACAATTTAGGATCTCTCTAAAATCCTTAAGCTGAAAAGGTTCCTTTTATACAATAGCTGTGTCGAAACGAAATATTTATACAGGGCTACATTAAAAGAGCATTGAGAAATGTGTTATGGATTTGAAATGGTAAATTTTGACGAAAAACTATTACAAATTATATTCTATGTATTCTAGAATGCGCGACGTGAACGAGGCATAAAAATTAATTAAAATAAAATGGCATTAAAACAGTCACTATCCAACACGCCGCACAGTAATAAATATTGGAAAAAATTCGAGGCACGTGACGATTTTAATAAAATAATAATTTTTTTTTCATCACGCATGCACGAAATATGCCATATTTCACATCTGTTTTCCGTGCGCATTGTGGCATATTGCGCATGCCGTGCGAACAGCGTGCGTTATACAATAATCGCACGCTGCTCCGTGTTTTAGAAGAAATATCGCACGCTCCACCGTGTTTTAGTAAGAAAAATCACACGCTTCGCCGTGTTTTCACGAAACAAACGCAACTAACCTTCTACTAACTTCAACGTTATCAACTTCAAAATGTCAACAACAGTTTGTTTTGTGCCGTGGATGCAAGAAGTAAGTATTAAAAAATGACAAATAATATTGATATGATTAATATGAATATTCATATTGATTATATGTAATCATAATAAAAAAAATCTATTAGATCTAAATATCATACTTAAATATGCCCACAGCAGGTTTCAGGTTAGGTGCGTTTGTTTCGTGCGCCAACAGCGCCCGCGTGCGCAATATGCAACTATACCCCACTCGTTACACAATGTACTATTATACTTCTCTAAAAATGTTATATTTAATATTTACAGTGAGAGAATTGTTATAACTATTGTTATAATTATAAGTTATTATTACTATTTTTTTAATTTAATCAAAATCCTGATATGCTGGAGTATTTCTGAGGATGGATTCGTATTCAGAGACCCAAAAAACAAATAGTATACCTACTCAACTAAATGTAGACTCCCGAAAATATTTTGTAGTCCTGCGTTATTTTCGAACAATTTCCACTGATGGTGAGTCAAGTCGTTTCATGGTTAATTAAAAAAAATATATGGGTAGTTATAACAATTCTCTCACTGTAATTATTAAATATAAGATTTTTAGAGAAGCCTAAAAAATTTATATTATTTGATTAAAATCGTCACGTGGCCAATACATTGGCGAAAATTAAATCAAAAAGGTTGATAGAACATGAGATAAAAAATTTGTTCTCAGTTGTCTCCGCCGTTGAGAGAAGATTCAATAGGAAGAGGACAAAACCTCTTAATAAAGCGTTTATACTCTTCCGTACCATACTTTACTGTAGTTGTCCTGATGATCCATCCTTGCCAGGGTGGGTGGCAGTCACTCTGTTGACTGACCAATGCATGGGAGGAGAATTGTCATCTTCAATCTTCACTAGGGATCCAACCTTGATACAATGGCGTTCATATTCCCATTTTCTGCGAACGATAAATTGATTTCGGTACTCTTTATGCCACCTGTTCCAAAAATGCCGCCGCATCTGCTGAGCGTGCTGCCAATTCGACAAACGATTAGTCGCTGTGTCCGTGAAGTCCAACTGTGGGAAGCTAGTTAATGGACCACTAATAAGGAAATGGCCAGGAGTCAAGAGACGAATATCATTGGGATCGAAACACATAGGCGAGATTGGGCGAGAATTGAGGATTGCTTCGATTTCAATGACATATGTTTCAAGTTGCTCGAAAGTCAATAAAGTAAACAAAGTATCTCCTACCGTAGGTAAAAAATGGTGCTTAAATGACTTTACTGCCGCTTCCCAAAGACCACCGAAATGTGGTGATGAAGTGGGTATGAATTTCCAAGTTATTTTTTCATCTGATGAGTACTGCTGTACCTTTTTAGAGTGCTCGGACGATTCAAACAATTCGTAAATCTCTTTGAGCTCACGACTAGCGCCAATGACATTTTTTCCGTTATCAGAATGGATAGATTTGGATTTTCCTCTTCTAGTGAAAAGTCTGTTGAACTCCCGATAAAGGCTTCTGTTGTCAAGGAGCTGACCAATTCGAGATGCACAGCCTTCATGGCCATGCAAGTATATACCGCGACACCGAATTTAAGGAAGGGCCGAGAAAAGGAAACGCGTTCTTGTGGAATATTACCCATTATGTAATCTGCACCGCGAGGTTTGACGCGAAAGCACCGAATGCATTGGTGAATTATTTTTCGTGTGACCTTACGTGAGTCAAGCGACCAATATTTTTCGCGAGCGGAATACAATGTCGTCTGCGCTCCAGCGTGATCAAGTCTTAAGTGCCTCTAGCGAATGATAAAGCGAGTAATGCAATGATTAGACGGTAGTAAAATCGGATGCTTCTGTTCGACGGGCAATTCCGAATGAGCAAGTCTGCCGCCAACCCTGAGAATTTTCTGACTATTCAAATATGGATTTAAGAAAATGAAACGACTATGATTATCTATTTTTTGATCACGTTTTAGGCAGCCGATTTCTTTTTAAAATTCAGCAGATTGCGCGAGCTGAATTATGAGTCTCATTGAAGTGAGCAATTCCGCTTCTGTGTGAGCCCCGACAATTTTATTATTTTTGTTCCTTACGTTGTGAACATAGTGACAGAGATACGCGACTATTGGCTAAAGTTTCGGTAATGAGCTATATTTTCCGAGAAGATCATTTTTGCTGATTGCTGTTTGATGCAAATTGGTGAGGCGACGATTTCGCACCCATGAGATGATTTTTTTGCATCAAGTGGTCTCTCAGGCCAAAAATTATCTTCCTGTGTAAGCCACTGAGGCCTATTTTGTCAGATACGAGATTCTAAAAACTCTTGCGGAGTTTGGCCGCGGGATACGAGGTGCGCATGAGAAGAAATGGAAGCATGGCAACTAACTAGGGAGTTACTGCCTGGAGGCTTGTTATTTTCACTACTCGATTCTCCAGCAGACTGTTTTTCAAAATGTAATAGCGTATTATGCTTTTTATTACATTTCCGACACGAAACGGCAGTGAAATCGACAAAATGATGATTGCTGCGCAAACAATTTGAACAGAGCAAGGCTTTTTTTGCGAACTCAAAACGCCCTTGAGGTGACAATATTTTGAATTTTTCAAAATGAAAAATTGAGTGTTCCTCTTGGCAGTGGGGACAAACTGGCTTTGTGGCTGAAGCCACATATGCTTGGTGTGATCTGTGATTTAGACGAGAATTCGCAGACGATTTTTTATCCGACGAATGTGCCTTCATTACTGGCGCTTGATAAGCTTTAGTTTCTTCGAATTGCGCGCGACGCTGTAGGATGGTTACAATTTCTTTAAATTTAGCTTGACATGACTCACAACTTGAATCTTCACATTTTTCACGAATATAGGGGTTGAGTTTTCTTTTATCAAAACTACCAACAGGTCATCCCAGCTTTCTACCAGCACTCGTAACCCTTCAAGTGCTCTAATATGCGTTTGCCCTTGATCCAACAACGAACGAACTGAAAAATCTTTTGATACGATCGGAACGTTTAATAAAGATTTTATGTGACTTTCACGAATCACCTTCCGATTGTCATATCGATCTTTTAATAACGACCAAGCGACCTTGTAATTTTCTGGGGATATTTCAATTGAAGAGAGAACTTCCGCAGCCTCATTCTTTGAGCAACTTTTTAAATGGTACAATTTTTCAATGTCAGAAATATTTTTGTCATTACCCACGAGAGATTTGAATGAATTATAAAAGCCGAACCACGTGTCGTAGCTTCCGCTAAATTGAGGCAACGGTAATGATGAAAGCTTTCCTCTGTAAAATCGACCAGTGCTTCCTTCTAAATTTGATTGAATTTCTATATTGGTTCCATTACCTGAAGTATTTAGAATTTCTGAATTCGGAGGCGTGAGGGCACTGGAAGACGCGATCGCGGGTTGAGCGGCGATAATAGCTTTACTGTATGCTGCGAAATATTCTTTGTCAAAACTCGGTTCTAATTTTTTCATGCGAGACATCTTCCACAAGTAATTCTAACGCAAATAGAGCAGCTTCAAATGTTTTGCGCTCCGTTCCTACTTCCTTTTGCCGTTTTTACAGAACAGTAAAATCCCTTTCTATCACGAAATCATTCAAAAACCTACTGTAATTCTTTAATACACGTTGTGCATTCGCGATTTTAAGTATATAACTTTGAATTTTTGCATCCGACATTTGGATACGATTGAAGACTTATTAGAACGAGCAATGAAACAGAATAATGCGAAATACGAAACAAGAGGATTAAAGAAGGAATTATTGATGGTACATAACTTGCTTACTTGATGAGATGTGCTCTGGATCCATGGAAGCTGCTCCTGCGGCATGTACCATTTCTTGTCGTATTTCCAGTAAGCTCAACTTTGTCGACAAAATTCACTAATTGTGACAGCGGCTATGAAGATCTGGATGATGAAGTATTCTGGACCTCGAGGTTTCACCCGATTGATGGACTTTAATTGTTTTTCAATAGATTGCTATTTCGGAGGTTTGAAGAACACAAATTTCGACGCCGACACTGCGAAGAACCTGGTTTTCACTCCGACACAAAGATACAAAGACAAAAGTTCAAAGTTTTGAGTTCAATTTTTACTTCACTTTAGTAGCGTTTCGAGAGTTCTGGCACAGATTTTATGCGGCGTAATGCGAAATATATATCACACGCCATCTGGCTCGAATGGAACATGTTTAATCTCACGACTTGAGAATAAGTAAGACATAAGTTTTGTAAATAACAGCATATATTCAATCATAAATACAAAACAGGTTAAGGAGGGGACTGTATATAATTTGTTAAACGCTACTAGGTGATTATGTAACAAGATAAGAGTTGAAGTGTTTGAGTCGAGAGTCGAAAAGCGAATGATGCATTTTGGGGGTGTGAAAGCGACGAGCAAGGGAAGAGTTACACAGAAAATTTTGAAGTGGGAAGAATGAGGAAAACTGATTGGGTAGGAAACTACGAAGAGAGGGATAGTGGGCGGTTCTACATTGCTCTTCTCGAAAGTACCTGGTGTACGTGACAAATTCGAAAGCTTCTAGATTTTTGTGCGAATAGCCAAAAATATACAATTAAATCATAAACCTCTTAAGCGACGAGAAGATTCAAAGGATAAGTTAAAACTTAAGCTATGGTACCTTGAACGAAGTAAATTAGCTTACTCTAGACAATTCAGGATCTCACTAAGATCCATAAGCAGAACGATGTAAGCTGTACTTAGAACAATTCAGTTGTGAAGACACTGGAGATTCAGAAGTCCGCGTCCACCTTGACGGCGTGAAATGTATAATCGCGGAACTGACGAATTGATATGCAATCTTTTATGCATATGCATTATCTTACGTGTGGTGACATCAAGGGCCTTCGAACATGTTAGTCGCAGATACATTGTTCAACGCCGACAGATTGGAAGCCCAAATCTGTCGAAGAAGATGCTTGTATCTGCTTCGGAGAGACTCCTTCTCTGATGTTAAGTCCTGAATGCGGCTTTGAGGCAAGCCCAGCTATGTATAGGTCTCTTCAGTATTAAGATGTCTAATAACACTTATATCCTCAAGTTCAGGGTCCTTGGGAACGCTAGAAATCTTTCGGTTCTTCAGATGAATTTTGGCACACTTTTCCAAACCAAAGTCCATCCCAATCTCTCCTGTGTAATTCTTGACAATATTTATAGCAGTTTCATCACACTATGCGTGGATGTACCTTCAAGATTTCCAACAGACAGATGCTAAGTCTATGAGATGTTAAATCGAAAGCTTTCCGGTAGTCAGTCCAGGCCATTGACAGGACGCGCTGATGGGCTGCAGCGTCTTTACAGACACACCCGTCAATTAGCAGGTTCTCTCGACAGCCTGCTACACGCGGAATGGGCGTCTCCGACTTTAAATATGAGATGAATATGCGGGCCAAATGTTGGTGTATAAAAGTAAAATTCTTCCACCAAAAGTTCTTGATACAATCTGGTCCAGCAGCGGAAAAGTTCTTCGTGCCTCTAAGTGATTTTTTCAACTCTTCAGCAGTGACTGATGGACATTCCTCCTCAGATTGTATGAGGTTGCCGCAAAACTCGTTGAAGTAGATGATATTGTCAGTATCTTCTTTCAACTCTAGTGTTCAAAAAGTCAAAAAGTCTCTATCTCCTTGGGCTTGGGTGGATTTTTTACAGAAACAGGGAGATCGCTAAAGAGGCGCGAAGGGTCCGCGAGAAACTGTTAATTCTCCCTGTTCCATCTCTCCCTCTTCTGTATTCTCCTCCTTGCGTCAGATAACAGCCGTATTTTGTCAACAATATGCTGCTTGATTGTCAGCATCTTCGACTTGTTTAGCGTGTGATTCAAGGTCCTTAGTTCTTGCGCGAACTTCCGAAACCCTTTCCGTAAACGGTCTACCAGATGTTATGTAGTCAATCACACATTGAACACGGGACGCATTCTGTCTTGACCATCCAATTTTCTTGTTCAGTTGATGCATGCGTCTTTTGGTCTTTTGATCCATAGTCGGTTCCAGCCTTCCACTTGAATCAGCCAAAGCTCTCGCAGCACCATAAACTGAGCAATTGATGGTCCAGAGGTCGGACTCTTGCGAGATATCTCCACGAAGGGAGGCATCCATTTCAGCCAAATCTTGGGGCTTAAGAAGAACTTGCATGTTGATGTTCCTCCTTGTACTGATATTGCGATCATCTTCCAGAAGGTGCCTGCTTTCTGCGGTTGGTCTTAATGTCGTTTCATCTTCGTCTGCAGCTTTTTCAAGCAGCGGTTGAGGAAGCGCTCTGCATACATATCCATTTTTTCGGAGATAGTCGGCTTGATTTCGCAAAGACTGATGCGAAACGTATTGAAGCTCTGGGTGTTTCTGGCACCACAGAGTATGCATACGCGCCATAAAGCCTCCGCGAACAGGGATAATACTGGCATCGTAGCAGTCTAGAACATCATTCTTAAGTTGATCCGTCCACTCAATGTGGGCGTTTCGCCGGTTCGTCGACGTGTTTCCATCTAAATTATTTTCAGCACCCCGAACTCTAGGATGATCGGCATTGTTTGCCGATCCATTGTCGGGTGCTCTGCGCGTTCGATCGTTTTGAATCGCATCTACAACATTCTGGTGGTTTGTTGGTTTCATTGTTGTTCCCACGAGCAGCTAGGGAAAGGGTTCGTCCATCCTTGCAGAGCCCCGCGTGCAAGGATAAGGCTGATACTCTGAGAAGTCGCCCGGTATCTCAGGTCACCGTTTGAGACACCTCACCCAGGTGTCATTCAGCTTTCGGCACGATGGTGATTGCTTAGGGGTTATTCCTTCAGGAGCATCCCTGGACAATTATCCGCGACTGCTTATTCATTATTGTAACCATATTCAGCAGAAATTCTTGGTACAGGGACCCTCTATCCAAAACCCAAGGACGCGTTCGGTAGCTTTGTCATAGGCCCTTCGGTTTGATTCCCAAGGAACCAAAACTGAATCCGAAGAATAATATATATATATATATATAAAGGGTATCCCAGACTCAAGTATCCGGACTTACATGACAAAATACGGCTGTTATCTGACGCAAAGAGAAGAATACAGAAGAGGAAAAGATGGATCAGAGAGAATCAACAGTTTGTCGCTGACTCATAGTGCCTCTTCAGCGATTTCCCTGTTTTTGTAAGAAATCCACCAAAGCCCAAGGAGGTAAAGACATTTTGGAGAGAGGTATACAGGACCTCGAAAACACTAAAGTTGAAAGAAGATACTGACAATATCATCCACTTCAAGGAGTTCGGCAACAACCTCATAAAATCTGAGGAGGAATGTCCATCAATCACTGCCGAAGAGGTGAAAAAAGCATTCGGTGGCACAAAGAACTTTTCCGCTGCTGGACCAGACTGTATCAAGAACTACTGGTTGAAGAAGTTTACTTTTACACACCCACATTTGGCCCGCATATTCACCTGATATTTCAAGTCGGAGACGCCCATTCCGCAGTGGCTGGTGGCTGAGCGCACTATGCTTCTGCCAAAAAAAGGCAACTTGCCCAACCCAGAGAATTACAGGCCATTAACTTGTTTTAACACACTGTATAAAATCTTCACAGCTGTCCTAAACAACAGGATTGTTCGACGAATTGAACCTGTGTGGCGAGAGATGTACGAGATCGATGCCTCTTTGGAAACTAGATTTACTATCGCATCTAGAAATTATCGTGTGACAACGAACAACGTCAGCTTCCAGAGGGGTGTCTTTCCGGGCGATAGCATGAGCCCTTTGCTTTTTTACATCACACTTCTGCATCTATCTCTCGCACTAGGAAATTCTTCTGAATACCTCTGTGGCGACACTAATCAGCGCGAGCATAAGGTCACTCATGTATTTTATATGGATAACCTGAAGATTGATGCCTCTGGTGAAAGCAAACTTCAAACTGCTATAAATATCGTCCAGAACTACACAGGAGATATTGGGAATACCAGTCCAAGGGCCCAGCGCGGAAGGCACGAGAACATTGTCGAAGTTTCTTTGATACGGTGGACAAGTTGGCAGAGCTGGAAATCGAAATTATTAATGATTTATTGCGGTCATGCTTTTGCGAAGTTTACCGGAAAGTTTTGAGAACTTTCGGTGTGCGATATCATCTCGAGATGAATTACCGACTTTGGAAGTACTTCGAATAAAAATCGGAGAAGAATTTGACGCGCGTAAAGATACGAGTACCAAGACAGTACAAAACGCGATGGTCGCGAAAAAGTCGGGGCATAAAAATATGAAATATAGGCAAGATCGACACGAGAATACGGAAAAGGACGATTTTAACATGAAGTGTTTCAAGCGTGGTACGATCGGACATGGGGCGAAAAACTGTAAAAAAAAATAATAAGAAGCCTAGAGAACAGGCTGGAAACAGTGCCGAAGATGTATGTTTGCTAGCAACGTCTGAAGTTTTATTAACAGATGAATCTTTTTAAATCGGGCATAGTCAGGAGAGTGATACCTAGTGTGTCGACAGTGGATGCACATCCCACATGTGTAATGATATTAAATCCTTTACAAAAATTCGTGAAGATGGTGCATATGGGAAATTAAATCTGGCTAGCAATGTACGCACGGACATTTTCGGGAAGGGAACCGCGACAACCTTAACGAAAATAGACGGTAATAAAAAAGTGATACAATTCGGTGACACTTTATACGTTCCGGACTTACGAACGAATCTCGCCTCGGTCGCAAAGATTACTGATAAGGGACATGATGTTATTTTCAGAAAAACCAAGGCCGAGATAGTTGATATTTGTGGAAAAGTGTTGCTTACTGCAAAGCGTGAAAAGGATCTATATCTCTTTAGTGGAGCAAGCGATGCAGATTGTAAGCAGATTTTTCAGGCGGATGTCAAAACTAGGACGCCAAAGAAAAATTCGCTGGAAAACTGGCACATCCGCATGGGACATTTAAATATTCAATCTCTTCGTGAAGCCATCAGGACTGAACGCATCAAGGGTGTCAAGGTCAATGGATTTAATGAAGATTTTGAATGCGCTATCTGGTTACAGGGAAAGATGCGCCGACTTTAATTTCCTAAAGTATCGCAAAGAGGGACGAGTGTTGGAGAAATAATTCATTCCGATGTTTGTGGACCGATGCGTGTGGCTTCTCTTGGGAAGAAAGTCTATTTCGTCATTTTCATCGACGATTCTTCTAGGTGGTGTGAGGTTAGATTCATAAACCAAAAGAATCAAGTAATGGATGAATTTGAAAAAGTTAGAGCTTTCATAATCACACATCAAAGTAAGAATATAAAATACCTACAGTCCGACAATGGTTTCTGAACAGAAAAACAGAACATTGATGGACATGGCGAGGTGTCTTTTGATACAATCGGGATTGCCTGCAACGTTCTGGGCGGAAGCTGTTAATACGGTGAATTTCATCCGAAATAGATCACCGACAAGTAAACTCAATGGAAAGACGCCCTACGAGTCTTGGTTTGGAGAACGCACGTTTGAGTTCCATACGAACTACAATAGCAGCAGCAAAAGACGAAGCCAGGACAGCCACTATGGAACGATGGCAACAACGCTGGAGCAGTGATCGCCGAGGAAGATGGACCGCAAGATTAATTCTACAGGTAAACACATGGTTAGACCGAAAACATGGAGAGACTAACTACCACATGACGCAGTTCTTCTCGGGGCATGGATACTTTCGCTCGTATCTATACAAGAGGGGGAAAGTCAGTAGTCCAAAGTGTGGGTATTGCGAGGCGATACCGACGATGCAAAACACACTTTCTTCGAGTATGACCGCTGGGCCGAACTCAAACACAGGCTAGAAAGCGATAACGGAAACATAACGCCGGACAATATTGTCGGGATGATTGTCGAAAGCGAGGAATCGTGGAACAGGGTATATACTTATGTCGAAACCATTCTACGCACAAAGAAGGAAGAACGGCAGCTTGAAGGCTAGGGAAGACCAAGTATATTGGCAAAGAAGGAAAGCACCGAAACCCTAAGCTGCCGAAGGCCGACGAGCCCAATGCGAGAGACTCGCTTTCGTTGATGAGGACGATGCGTGCAGTTGGGGTGTACCAGGCAGATCTAATCATACCCAAGCAGGATGTTCGAAGGCCGACGAGCCCGTTGCACGACATTGTCATGCTGCTGAGGACGATGCGTAACAACTTGCTTGGGCCATAAAGTGCAACATTCCATGAGGAAGAAACTAGCAGGAGTGAGAGGCAACTCAACCTGTCACCCCCAACCAGGATGTCGAAAGCCGACGAGCCCGATGTGTGGTATCACCGCAAATACTGAGGACGATGCGTAAATCCTGGTTGGGACAAGGTGCCAAAGAAAAGAAAGCCAGCAGAAGCCCTACTAGGCAAAGAAATGGCACCCCCTGAAGTAATGCGAAAGCGCTTCCGGGGGGATTCCTGCCAAGGAGAAAGGGTGGTAGTTTTTAGTCAGTCGTTGGTAGCAGAACTGTAATATAATGGTCGAATTAAGATCTTCATGTATATTCATGTATATTCAGATCATTGCAGTGATGATATCAATATCCCGATACTACCGAGAAGTGCGGATCCTTCTCGGTGTGTGATAGCACATTTTCCACCTTCCCTCGTAAAAAAAATGGGATTCCAGAAAGCAACGTACCGTTGCACTATCATCGATTGAGGCAGAGTATATGGCTTTGAGCGAAAGAGCCAAGGAAGCAGTACATCTTAGAAGATTTCTACTGGAACTTGGAGCGTCAAATATCAAGTCAATTAGGATAAAAGTTGATAATTACAGCGTTCATAAACTTGCAACTAATCCGGTCTATGACGATCGGTCCAAACATATCGACATTAGACATCATTTTGTTCGCGAGGTTGTGGAATCGAATCAAGTGCATTTGGAGCATGTGGCATCCAAGGACATGGCTGCTGACGTTTAGACTAAGGCGTTAACAAAACCAAAGCACGAAAGATGTAGTCTTCTCCTAGGATTAGCAAAAATTTAAAGTTTTTATTTGGCAGAGTTTGTCTCCAGGGGAAGTGTTAAAATTTGAATTTAAATACGATACAATCGCTGTGTTAATTCTTTTTTTTGGTTGGTGTTACCTTGGTACCTAAGCTTGTATCTTTTGTGATTCTCTGAAATATAAATGTTATAAACTGTTCTTACTTAATTATCGTGCACTTAATATATCATTGCGTACATTCTTATTTCTAAAAAAACTGTACTGAAAGAAATTTTCTTATTACCAAATAGAAGAATTAAAACTCGCATGAATAGAAAATATGGACAAAAGTCCTAAAAAAATTGTTTTTAACTGACTAAATATGATAACTAGGTGTCATCGCCTAAAAATTTTTGGTCGATTTCGTAGGAAAAACTTCATTTATTACACCATAAATAGCTGATGTGGATAATTGCTTATAAAATTAGTTTATAAAATGAAAAAACCTCATACCTTTCATGCAATCAATATATAAAGAATGTGTGTCTATAAATTGTTTAGATTTAGGGCGAATCATATGACAAATCGCAGCCAATTCCTGTGAAACCATTTTTGTACAATTATTCCTATTGTAGTTTTCCTATTCCATACAATAAGAGCCGAATTATTTCTAGGATCCCAATGTATTGATAATAATTTAATTGCGAAATATTTTGCGTATTAAAAATGAAATGAAATTTTTGGATAATTAACACTAATTTTTCTAACTATAATATAATTTTCCAATCTAAGTTGTCAGGCATCGATTCAGCATTGATGTACTTCAGAAGTATATATTTGTTTCATCTACATTAAAAATTCGATTTTTGAGAACGTTTTTTGAATCTTATGAAAAATCGTTAGAATTAAGCTTGAGCTACTATAGAGATAAACCCTTCCAATTTTATTCATTCTCGTTCGTCCAGGCGCCAGCGAGACGAAAATATCATCGCAGACAAAAACGAATCATAATTTCAGTTGTAGTTAAACCGAATCGAAATATAAGTGCCGGCAAAGTGGGTTATCCTACGCGCTACGAGCAAATTCCTTTTTCCGCTGAGAAATAATCAACCCGCCTTTGCTCCGACTCTTTTTTTAGCCGCTTTTTGCTATCAGCCCCTCAGATATGATTGTTTAACTTGAAATTTTCAAGAACCATTTTTGAGGATATCGAGAACAGATTCATAAAAAAAAGTTCATTATTTTTCAATTAATAGTTTTTAAGCAATTACAAAAATAAGTGAAAAATACAAATTGCAGTCCAACAGCAGCATATTTTTGGGTCAACCTGATACATATGATTAAGAGTTTGATACAGGACAACCGCGGGATTTCGCCGGGAGCGGGTGCTAATCTGAAAAACTGCTCCCGGCGAAATCGCGGTGAAACTTCAGCTGTTAGCACGGCTCACGACCGTGAGATAGGTGGTTACAGTCAGCGACGGATTCAATACGATGATCCGGGAAAGGTTTCGTGCATCCTGAGGATACGGAGCGTCACAAGGAAGACCGCCTTCTGCATCTTCCCCGCAAGCGTCTTAGCATTTTGTTGACACGAAGGGATGCTTTTCAGGCTCTTGACCAGTGACAGCTTGGCATCTCCGAGAGCGCCAATGATCAGGACTATTAGCTTAACAGAATATTCTGGGTAAAACCGTCGCAACTCCCTTACAAGGTCTTTATACCTCTCTTTCTTCTCATTATCCTTGGCTATGATATTTTTGTCAGCAAGTGCCGAAAATTCGATAACGAACATGGTTCGTTTCTCGAAGTCGAGGAGAACTATGTCAGGCCTCGCGTGCGCAACAGGAACAATTGTTGAGAATATGAAGTTCCAGTATATGCGGCACCTCTCATTTTCTACCATTGACTCTATTTCCCTAGGAGTGTTTAGCGGAGCCGTATTGAGGCTAATGCCGTAAGAGTGACAGAGATGGTAATAAAGCACTCTTAGCGTTGCATTGTGCCTTTGGATGTGGGTCGTTTCCGCACGAGTTGGACAACTAGGTAGTATGTGTTCTAAATGCTCGGGGTGTGCATGAACACGCTCTGCAGCTATCATCTGGAATGTCTTGGCTTAAAATGTGGCGGCGATATGCTAGAGTGGAAATGACACCGTCTTGACATGGCAAAGTAAAAACCTCCGTCCCCGAATTCAATTCGGGTGATTTAAGGAAAGCAAACGTTAGCTCATGCGACATTGACTAATTCTCCACATTTCTATGAAAGATGCCGTGCAACCTATTGTCGAGGAGCTGTTCGCGGAAATTTGTCTCCTGTGCTTTCTGAATCCGGGACTTAATCCGAGTGTTTCAGCAGCCCCCTCCGCTGCTTTCTATATAAACGCTCCTCTGTCCACTTCTTTGTGCTCCCTGGACATTTTAAAAAGAGGGTCTCTTCCATTTGAGACTGTATGTGCTGTACCTAGAAAAATCCTGTTGTGGAGAAATTCAAGATTCAGTATTCCACGACCACCATGACATAACTTGCATAAATTTCGCGACCCGATATCCAGGGATCTGATGTCGTGCTTCCTACATGGAACCACTCCAAATGAATGAAGTACTACCAGGACGGCAAGCATGTTCGTTGCAGATACTTGGTTCCTCGCCGACAGTTCGGAAGACCAAATCTGTCAGATGAAACGTTTGTATCTGCTTCGGAGTGTTTCCTTTATAGATGTCACGTCCTGAATGCGGCTCTATGGCACGCCCAGAATGTATAGGTCTCTCCACAGCCAAGGTATCGTATAACGCTTCTATCGACGAGCTCATGATCTTAGGGGATGCCATTATGTTTTCAATGCTTGAAGTAAACCTTGGCACATTTCTCTAACCCCAAATCCATTCCCATCTTCTGAAGTATTCCTCGACAACCCTTACAGCTAGTTATAATTGCTCTTTATTTTTAACATAGATGCTTTCGATTTCCAGGTTAGCCGCAGAAGTACCCTTCAGACTGGCGAAGTGTCAGAGATAGAGGCAATGATGTGAGGCAAAAGAGGAGTGGGCTCACGGTGTCGCCCTGAAACACACTTCTCTGAAAGGTGACGGTGTTAGTTGTCACACGATGTTTTCCAGATGAGATAGTAAATCTAGTTTTCCAAAGCGGCATAAACCTCTCTATGCACCTCACGATGAGCGGATAAACCTTTAACCTTTCCAACAGACAGATGATAAGCCTATGGGATGTTTAATCGAAAGCTTTCCGATAATCAATCCAGACCATCGATAGGAAGCGCTGGTAAGATGCTGCATCTTTCTAGACACATCTATCGATGAGCAGGTTCTCCCGACATCCTGCTACGCCTTTCTTTGAGCCGCATTTTCGTGCATTTCTCGCCACACACGTCCGATTATCCGAACAATCCTATCATTTAGGATAGCTGTAAAGGTCTTATACTGGCGTGGGCAGGTGGACGACAGTAACTGGACGGTCTTGGAAGAGTCGAGATGGGTCAGACAAAAACTGTTGATTTTCTCTGACCCACCTATCTCTCCGCTCTAAACGTTTCCTAGCGTTAGATGGCAACAGTATTCTTTCAACAATATGCTGCCTGATGGTCAGTAGCTTCGACTTGTTTAGTGTGAGATGACTGATCCACAGTTCTCGCCCGAACTGTCAAACATTGGCAGTAAAAGTCCTGCCACATGTTATGTAGTCAATCACACACTGAATGCGGGACGCGTACTGCCTTGCTCAGCCTATCTTTGTGCTGAGTTGATGCATTCGTCTTTTTGCCCTATTGTCAACCGTTGGTTTTGTTTTCGGTTTGTATCTGCTGAAACACTCGCTGCATTATACCCACTACAATTGATAGTTCAGAGGTCTCACTCTTCGGAAAAATCTCCACGAACCTCGTCATCCAGTTCACCCAGATCTTTGGGCTTGAGAGAAACCTGAATTTTGATGTTTCTCCAGGTCCTGAAGCATCGTTCTTCCTCTATTGCTCGCGGTTGGTCTCAATGTCACCTCTCCTTCTCTGTTGCCGGCTTGTTCTGGCTGCGATTTAAATAGGTTTTCCGCTTATATAACCCCTTTTCAGGAGTTCCTCGGCACGGTTTCGCAGACGTTTATGCGAAAAAATGGAGAGCTCTGGGTGTTTCTCGTACCACAGAGTATGCAGTCGCGCCATGTACACTTTTCGTTCAGGGGTCATACGGGTATCATAATAGCACTCCAGCATGGCGTCCCTGAGTCGATCCGTCCACCTGAAAGTAGTGAGATTCTCCCAATCCATCGCACTGACTCTGTCTTGATTCGCTCCCCCAACTCTAGGGTAGTCGGCATTGTTATCCGACCCATTGTCCGGAGCCCTGCGCATTCGATTGTTTTGAACCGCACTTACTACAACTATGATTGGTGTTATCATTGTTGCTACCATGAGCAGCTAGGGAAAAGGGTTCGTCCATCCTTGTAGTTCCCCGCATGCAAAAATAGGGCAGCATACTCTGAGAGGTCGCCCGCTATCCCAGAGTCACCGCTTAACACACCTCACCCAGGTACCATTCAGCTTTCGGCACGGTTGTTACGCCTCTGCTTAGGGGTTATTCCTTTGGGACCATCCCTGGACAATTGTCCGCGACTGCTTATTAATTATTGTAACCATATTCTGCAGAAACCCTTGGTACAGGGACCCTCTTACCGTAACCCGCGGACGCGTTCGGCGGCTTTATCATAGGCCCTTCAGTTCGATTCGCAAGGAATAAAAACAATATACACACACAGAATATGGTATCCCATTATAAAGGAAGTTGTAGGCTCCGGAAGCTACGATCATGGTTCCTTATAGCGAACAATCCCGACGCAACCGGAAAGTGTACGTCATCCACTCCTGCTCCTTCTATCGTAGAAGGTAAGCAAGAGCGGGATATTTACGCAAGAGACTTGGTAAAACACTGTTCCTTGGAATCCTCCCTCTAGCCGCGGAAGACCTTACGCGGCAGACGGCACAGTTGGAGATAAAGGTTTCACTTTTGGATAGTTTTTTAGAGCTACCAATTTTTGTAGAATATTCTGAGGAACAGTATTGACAGACCAGATAAAGTGATCTCACAAGAACAACCTTTTACATCCGGCTAGCGATGAACTGAGCCTAACGCTAGCAAGTCGAGATTTTGTTGAGTTGTCTAAGAAAATAAGCTTGCATACCTCCAAGACAGCCGATTATGAGAAATGCAAGATGGACTAATGTTCATATCAAAAAGCAGTGCTTGATATTTCGCCCGTTTTTCCTCCTCCTTTGCCGTGATATTGCTTTCGGCTGGTGCCGAGAATTCAATCACGTAAATGATCATCGTCTTCAGATCTAGGAGTACAATATCAGGCTTTATAGCACTGATACGTTAAGTGGTGGAGAATGAGAAATTCCAGTAGATCTTACACTGATCATTCTCTACAACGGGCTCGAGTTCCCCCTGGGCGTATGGCAAGATGGGTATGCAAGACGGGTGCACGTCTGAGAACATGTCCGAGTGTTTATGGCTCTTGTTTGCACGATCGGAAGTTTGTATCTCCTACAGATACATTCATGATGCGCTCGCGTTAAACTTAAGTGTCTAAATAGTACTCTAAATAGTAGCGAATGTTGTGCTTCCTCTATACGACTTTTGAGCACCAAAGATGTTAGTGGTACTAGGCCATGTGTAGCGTCGCTGAGTACAAATAGGAGGCCAAGCTTCTGTGCGGCCCTACCTCTACTCCCTTTATCTTCGGTCAAGCTGCTTCAACTCATCGACGTTCCATTTTATTGCACCCAATGCGTAAGGCAGTATAGGAACAGAAAGCGTATCAGTCGACTGCATCTTATTCTTCCCAGATAATTCGGAAGCCCAAATTTTTTGGAGAATTTAGCGATATTTTCTAGTCCTCCTTTGTGTAGATGGACGCAGACACACTTTTACAGTCCAAAGCTCATGCCAATCGCTTTAGAGTGCCTATTTACCGCCGCCACGAGGACGTCAAGGTCCTTTTTTGAAGAGGCAAGGAGTTTAAGTTTGCCCATGTATAAAAGATGGTTGTGACAGGAGACTAATTGAAACCAACAATTTAACGTATTAAATAC
>CAKNXH010061000.1:34766-51011 GCA_932178445.1 Andricus quercusramuli | reverse complement strand
TTTAATTATTAACCTCAAAATAAATTCCAGATTTCATTCTGTCTCATGGTTGACCTTATGTTCTCTTTTGTTCAGCGGGCCTTTACTCCAGCGGTAGTTACTTGTCCTTTGTGAGATGCCATGAACTCCAGGCACTCAAGAAGATTAATCATTAGTTCATGGTTTGTGTTGTCGAATGCCTTACGATAGTCAATCCAAGCCAGGGACAAATTGCGTCGATACCTGACCGAGACCTGGGTAATACACCTGTCTATTAACAGGTTCTTCCTGCAACCTGCCAGCCCTCTTTTACATCCACGTTATTCAACTATTGCACTCCATAACGGCTCGATAGATGTTAATATCCTCTCTTTGAGGAAGCCAGTGAATAGCTTGTAGCTGTTGTTTAAACAAGCTACGTAGTGAAGAAAGTAGTGAATATACGAGCTAGATGTAAGTGCGTAGAAGTGAACTTCTTTCAGCAAAAATGGTTGATTTTATCTGGCCCTGGCGCTGAAAAGTTCTTAGTTCTAGCGATGACTTTCTTCACTTCTTCAGCAGTAATTAATGGACCTTCTTCTTGTGGATCTCCAAACCTTTGCCGTTGGCAAAAGTTACGAAAGAGTGATATACCTGAACCGACTTTATCTAGCTTATAGGTATCTCCATATACTTGCTCCCAGAAGACTTGTATCTCTTCTCGACTGGGCGGATTTTCAACGGCACATTACGTTTTATTGAACAGATGGGAAGGATGTATAGAAAAGGTTGAATTTTCCTGAAACGACTTCACTCGCAGTTCAAGGCGCACTTTGTCTGTTGAAAGCGATCTTATTTTTTGCGTCCAGGGCTGCTTCATGGTCAACAGTTTACACTTGTACAGCGTGTGATTTGCTTTCTTTAACTTCCGAGCACTTACCCTAACTTTTGCAGTGAATCTTTTATTTCATGTTATGTAGCTAATCACGCACTGAACATTTTATGCATGCCGTCTTGCCGTTTTAATTTTAAACTGAAGCTGTGCAATACGCTCGCGACTCTTTCTCAGGAGTACTGAAGTATCATTACTTCTATTGTCGCTAAGCAGGGAGACCGCCTTCTCGTAATCTGCACAGTTCAGGTTCCAGAGATTAACATCTTCGAGGAACATATCGGAGAGAGCAGCATTAGCTTCAGCTAATTTGTCCATCCTGAGAAAGACTTTTTGGTGGATTTTTGAAGGTTCGAAGCAAAGAAGCTGGGAAGAAGCTGGGAAGCAGGGCATAGAGTGTGTTACAGGCAAGGTAGGGTAAGTTAGGCTGGAGGGGAGAAAGGAGAAGGAAGTGGCGGTTGTGGAACTGGAGAGCTGGGAAGAGAAGCTGGGGGTAATGCAAAATAAAAATAGGATAAAGGATAAGGGGGTTTTCATCGATCACGATTTGAAGAGGAAGGAAAGGGAGGTACAGAGAATGATTAAAGACAGAGCTAGGAGGGAGAAGGGTGAAGGGAGAGCGCCGAAGGTAGGGTAACAAAAAATAAAAGAGGATGAGAAAATGTATTTGTATTTTGTATTTATTTGTGGAAAGTTCCTAGGGCTAGACAGCCCTATAAGGAACAGGTGATACATGTTAGTACAATAGAATATGGTAGCGATCGGTCGGACAATTAAAAATAAAAATAAAATAATTATTTAACAAGAATATTACACATAAAAGTAAGTAAATATACGTGATTGAAAGAAAATAGATACATGCAAAGGGTTAATATATCTCACTATTAACGATGAGCTTAAGTATTACCAATGAGTGATTTCGAGGGTAGAATTTGAGGTGCTTAATAAGTAAGCAAAAAGAAGTTTTCTAAAGTGATATTGTGACGGTGCATTTCTAATTGTAAAAGGTATTTTGTTCCAAAGCCGGGCACCACGAATCATAAAAGACCTTTGCATTTTACACGTGCGGTGTGGTAGAATTTGTAGTACTCTTTCTCTGTATTGAGTAATATGTTCACTTTTAGGGATGTTATAGATGAACCGAATGCAAGCATTAAGCGCACGCTCAAGTCTGGCATTCAGCTCATCAGTAACATCATCATATAGCACGCAGCCGTAGTCGAAGAAAGGAAGTATAAGGCTTTTAACTAGGAGAATACGAGTAGGAATTGGAAGTGATTCTTTATTTCTGTTAAGCTGTTGGAGGACTCGAAATGTTTTCCTCGAAATATCTGAAGCTTGTTCTTTCCAAGTGAGAGAACGATTGTAAATAAATCCTAAATCTTTTGCAGAGTCAACAAGCGGGATGATACGCCCCTCAAACAAAAGCGGAGGTAGGGTGGCAATTGTTTCAAGTGATGGAGAGGAAGAAGGGCCTATGATTATAGCCATAGCTTTAGCAGGGTTAAGAGTTAGGCCACTTGTCGAAGACCACTTCACCACCACATCGATATCCTCCTGTACCTTTCGGAGTAAGCTTTTAAGAGTAGCAATAGGTCCGGAGAGGTAAAGCTTGAAGTCATCAGCATATTTATGGTAGTTGCAGTAACAAAGCTCTCTACCAAGTTCAGAGGTGTAAATACTAAAGATAGTGGGCGCAAGAGAGGACCCCTGAGGAACACCACTCCTAACCTCCACACAATCAGACCGCTCGCCATTGCTGAGCTGTACTCTTTCAGAGCGGTTACTAAGATAGGATTCAAACCATTTAACCACCATATGAGAGAGGTGTAGCGATTTAAGCCTGGCCAATAGTAGTTTATGATTAACTGTATCAAATGCCTTAGAAAAGTCGAAAAGAACAACAACCGTAATCTCTCTTCTGTCTATTGCAAGTTTAATGTCAGAAGTAACTTTAAGTGAAGCTGTAAGTGTACTATGCTTTCCACGAAACCCGGATTGCATTGGGTCCATTAAGTTGTTAATTTCAAGGTGTGCCATAAGTTGCTGATGAACGATACGCTCGAAAGGTTTAGACAAGGCACTAAGGATGGATATAGGACGGAAGTCTTTAGGAGATGTAGGGTTAGGTATTTTAGGAATAGGGCGAATAATCGCCTCTTTCCAGTTATCAGGAAATATACCCACCTGGAGAGATGCGTTGTAGATGTGCAAGAGAATAGGGCCAACGACTGGCAATGCAAGGCGAATCATTTTCATAGAAATTCCATCAGAACCCTGAGCATTCGATTTTACGTCGAAAAGTTTTGTTGCTAGGGTTTCTTGCGATATATCAGAAAAGAATAACTTGGTTTCATCAAATTCGGGGGTAACTGTGGACGTAGAAGGAGCGACATTTACAGGGGGTGTGGGCTTTGTAGTAAAGGCTGTTAGAAGGTCGGCAGGAGAGAAGTTGTTATCAGCTGACAAGTGCTTAGGGGGAATAAGTCCAAGCCGTTTTAAGGGAAGCTAGATGTTTTCATTTTTATTCCGATTTTTGATAGAGTTGTAATTAAATGAATTGTAAGAATCCCTAATTTTGGTTTGTACTAAATTTCTCAATTTACGAAATTCAGCTTGAATTATACTACTTTTTGTTCTTTTGGCCAATCTACGTTTTTTCTCCCTTTCTTTCATCAGATCTTTGATAGCAGAAGTGATCCAGGGAGTAAACTTCTTTTTGGCTTGCAGGATATGGAGAGGCGCAAATTTATCAAAGGCTGAGGTTAAAAATGTGCTTAAGCGAATCACCTTCCTATTGATATCCCTTTCAGTAAAAATGCATTTCCAGTCATAGGTGGACAAATGTTTAAGAAATTCAGCTTCATTTATATTTTTGAGATTGCGTATAGACAGAGGGGTTATACTAGAAGAGGGGTTAAAGGAGAACAAATATTGGATGCTGATAAGGTCATGGTTTGAGAGGAATGAGATTGAGTGTTGAGTGGAAGAGAGAACCTTGTCCAAATCGTCGACAATCATTGTATCAATCCATGTACTGGAATGAACAGTGTGGTGGGTAGCATCATGTGGAACTATAGATAGTCTGGCGGAGAACACTACTGATTTTAAATAGTTAGTTAAATTGTTGGTGGCATTAAGATTTGTGTTTAGGTCACCAGTGAGGATAATGTTATTATAATTAGGTATAAGATCAAAAATGTCAGTCTCAAATTCCCTACAGTAGGAAGCATTAGGAGGTTTGTAGATTACACCGACCAACACACTATCATGAGGCGACGATACCTTGATAAAAAGGTATTCTGCAGACGGGTAATTTGCAAAAGGACTCACTCCCACCTGCACACCCTTCAAACTGTCATGAATGTAAAGACAGTCCCCACCCCCTCTTCTCTCATCTCTATCCCTACGGAAAAGTGTGTAATGGTCAAGTGCTACGAGGCTCGAGGGTATGTTAGGCGTCAGCCAGGTCTCAGATACGGCTATGATATGATAGGAACAAGACCTGAAGTAATGTGTGAATTCATGGTAATGGGCAGGTAAGGACTGTGCATTAACGTGACAAATATTTAAGGTTTCCATTTAAAAAGTGATAGGTAAAGTTCAAGTATATAAGAACGTAAATGTGTCTGAGATAAGTAAAAAGTCGAAAGATCCTTTTCACAAAGTTAAAGTGAAAGAGACTAAGAACCAACAGAATCCAGTTACCATGATTACATTTGCAAAAAGTGAAAAAGGCGCAAAACAAAGTAAAAGTTATTAATTCCGCAGGTGCTATTATACTTAATATATAGAAATAGTGCATAAAAAGGGTAAGTTTGCAGTGGCGGTGCGAAACTGAATTAACGCAGTGATACACACAAAATGAGATTTCAAGTTGATTTTCATGTTCAGAGTATGCAATCTGTAGAGCAGCCAGCATGCAATAAACAGGTATATCGCAAGAGAAAAGAAAAAAGTTGCGTACTAAGACCAAAATACATAATCGAGCAACCTTATTTTGAAAATTTAGATTGGTTGGTAAGAGGAAAATCAAATACATAATGAAGTTAGACAGTGGTTGCTATTGCAGTGCTTCAATAGATTGTATGTTTGACAGGTATATTCTAGGCGAACCGTCACTCTTTCGACAGAAAATTTTTCCGCCGGAAATCCAAAGGTATTTGATCTTTCCTTCTCTGCGAAGACCAAGAGCAATGGCATACATTTTCCGATTGAATGCAGTGAGAGCCTCGCGAAGGTAGATAAATCGTTTCTCATTGTCTGCCCATCCAATGTTTGAGGTAGAAAAGTCTCTCTTAATCTTGCGTCTCTCTATAAATTTATCCCGTATTTCTTGTCTGCAGAACTTGGCTACGATGATCGGGGAAGGGGGGGGAAGAATTAGTCAGAGGAGGTGCCTTAATTATCCTGTAGAGCTTGACGACGTCATCCTTTTGAAGAGTAACGTCGAGAGCTCTGGCGATAGAGTCCAATGTGGCAGCAAGGTCCTCATTAGGCTTCATGGGGAGACCATGAATTTCCAAGGTAGCATGCAGCGCCGCTTGTTCATTGACATTTAGCGCATGTTCCAATGTAACCACTTTGGCCTTTAATTCTTTAGCCTCCTTCTTAATGTCATCAATTTCCGCCCCTTGTAGTACGGAACCAGCTTCAAGAGTTCTAATACGCTCATTATTCTTCCCAACTTCCAACTTGATTTCTGTAAGGGTGGAATTTAATTTTTCATTAAATTCGTGCTGTCGAATTTCAAATTCAGTAAGTCTAGTCAAAATCTCGCGTGACTGCGCAAGCGCTTCATTTTGTCCGTCGGAGACCACTTTACGCAAGAATTCAGCAAGACCAGGGGGTAGGGTTGCCGCAATTTCCGAGGTAGAGACACAGGTAGAAGTGGTAGGAACAACACCTGTATTACCGACATCCTGGCATTTCCCACTTGCATCAGTGCTAGGTATAAAGGTAGCAGCAACTGCCGCAGAGGTGGCACTAGTGGGCAACGATGCACATGACTTGCAAATATAATCAGCTTGGCCTTTTTTAAGTTTTTCAAATGATTTTTTGGAGATTCCAAAATTAGCACAGCTCAAGTGAATTAAAATGCCACACTTCACACAAGCAAGAACTTCAGATCCACCTCCGGTTATCACTGTTTGACACTCCGAACACACGCCCATGGTTAAGCGGGAAAGACGACCGTAAACGTTACGTATATACAAAAGTTCAAAAATGAGCAACAATTAAGTGAGATGTAACAAAGTTTCAATGCACTATAAAACAAGCCAAAAACACTTTCCCGATATGTAGATTTCCAAATATTAAAAAACTGTATATCTCATATAATAATGGAAAATTGGAGAGAGGCGTGACAGAGCGACCGAACGCGACCAATACCAAAGCAATTGTCAGTGTGTGGGACGAGGAGAAAGAGGTGTTAAAGGAAGTGCAGGGGAATTCGTTTCGTGAGAAGTGGGGGCTGGGCGTAAAGCCGGGTGGAGTAGTAGTGAAGGTGCTGTGCTGAAACGTACCAGAGGTAGAGAAGAAAGATAAAGATTTCTGGAGATATATCTAGGAATACAGGGAGGTATAAGTGGAGGCTACAGCAGGCCGTCAGAGTGAAGAAAAAATGATGGGCTAGTGGCGGAATTATGAGGCGATAAGGGATGTATTAGAGGAAGAAGTTCGTGGAGAGGTTGAGGAGAGGTTGAGGAGGGCGTACAAGTAAGGGCGGTAAAGATAGGAGGGGTAACGTGTAAGTTTGTGACGGTGTGCAATAATGATGGGATAGAAAGCATTAAAGAAAGGGCGGAAGACTTGCTAGGCGAAAGAGAGGAGTGTATGGTGGTACTGAGGGGGGGGGGGGGGGACTTCAATGCGAGGATGGCGAGGGAAGGTTGCCTTTACAGTGAACGAGAGAGCTTCGAAAGGAAATCGAAGGGAATATGCAAGGGTGGGAGGAGACGGAGACATTCACAGTAGAAGGGAGGGTAGAATCATACGATCAGCCATTGGGGTTGTGGATAAGGGGGGAGAGCGGTGGAAGGCGAGGTAAGGAAGAAGTTTCGATGGGGGAATGGATAAGCTGTACGAGGGGCGCGATAAAGAAGTATCAGGAGGAAGTAAGGAAGGTACACTTAGAAGAGGATTTGGTGGAAAAGATATGGGAGGAATTGAAAGAGAAATTGAAAGGGTGTATTCAAAAGAAGGTATTTATAGAAAGAAGAAGAAAGGGATGGTAAAGCCGTGGTGGGATAGGGAATGTAAAAAGATGAAAAGGAAGGAGAAGATGAAGTACAAGAATTGGAAAGAGGGAACTGCGAAAATGGAGGAGTACGTAGAAATGAGGTACGAGTTTAATTTGATGTGTCAGAAGAAAGAACAGGAAATGAAGAAAGATCTGGAAGAGGAGTTTGGAAGTAGTAAGTCAGACGGGGACGTGTGGAAGATAATAAATAGGTTTAGGAAGCGCAGAGTGAGGATAAGCGAGAAGA
This sequence comes from Andricus quercusramuli, assembly GCA_932178445.1. Classification (NCBI taxonomy): domain Eukaryota; kingdom Metazoa; phylum Arthropoda; class Insecta; order Hymenoptera; family Cynipidae; genus Andricus; species Andricus quercusramuli. Next base: position 43,673 of record CAKNXH010061000.1, on the reverse strand, counting down.
TAGGGAATGAAGATTGGAGGGAGTTTTTTAAAGAATCGCTTCAGGGCTCAGATGGACGGAAAAGATAATGGGAGTAGAAGAACGAGGGAGTATACAAGAGGTTAGGCAGAGGCTGAAAGATGTAGTGAAGGGAGCATGGAGGGGGGAGGGATTCCCCGTGGTGGAGAAAGGGGTTAATAGTGCCACTGTATAAGAAAGAAGACAGGGATAGGCAGGAAAAACGTAGAGGGATTACGCTAATGAATACGGCGTACAAAGTATACGTGATGGTGCTGGCGGGGAGACTGCGGAAGAATGCCGAGGGGAAAGGAATATTGCCGGAGAAGCAGGCGAGCTTTAGGGTGGGTAGGAGCACTAACGACAATGTCCACGTTCTGCAACACGTGGTAGATAGAGAATTAGCAAAGGAGTTGAGAGAGTACGCGTTTTTTGTTGATCTTAAAGGCGCGTTTCCTTTGGTGGAAAGAGGCCTGATCGAGAGGGTAAGGGAGATATATATGAAAGAATGAAAAATAAGGTAAGAGGGGAAGAGGGGATTTCGAAACGTTTCTGGATGGATAGGGGGTTAAGGCAAGGGTGTCCGCTTAGCCCAATGCTTTTTGCGATTATGACAGCGGATATAGAAAGTAAGCTAGAGGTCGGAGTGGTATGAGGAGTTAGAATTTGGTCACTCGTGTATGCAGATGACATAGTGTTGCTGGAAAAAAGCGAGCAGGCCTTGCAGGAGATGATGAAGAGGTTAAGAAGGTACCTGGATAAGAATAGGTTAGAGCTGAACGAGGAAAATTCCAAGGTAATGGTGTTCAGGAAAGGAGGTGGAAGGGATAGGGGAGGAGAATGGAAATGTAAGAGAAAGCAAATTTGGTGATGAGCCAGCTGTGGGCGTTGAGAAAGAAGTTATTTTCAGATGATTTTGGAAGGAGAATAAAACTGTTTAACGCACTAGTGATGAGTGTGCTATTGCATTGAGTAGAGATGTGGGGGTGGATGAAAAACAAGGAAGTAAATAGGACACATAAGACGTATGCGAAGTGGACACTGGGGTTGGCATGTAAATATAAGGAAAAAATTTTGGAAGAAATGGGCTGCAGAGGGATGCGGTGAGAAGGATGCATGAGAAAGGAAAAATGTTTATGAGGCGGTGAAGAATATAAGGTACGGCATGAAGTGTGAGAAGGCAGAAGGGAAGGAGAGAACAAGAGGGTCTAGGTTCAATGGGAATTATGGGTGAATTATGCCAAGGAAGAGAGAGAGAATATGTGAATTGTGGAGGAAGGGATATGCAAGGGTGGAACACTGGCTGGAGCGTTTGCGAGAGAGTGAAAAGGAGCATGATAGAGGGGATAAAATGGCGGTTGCATGGGGGCTTTTCAGGCTATTAACCAGTAAAACTTTGGCACCTCCAAGAGCGCCGATGATTAAGGCGATTAGTTCAACAGAATATTCGGGGTATAACCGTCGCAACTCCCTTATAAGATCTTTATACCTCTCTTTTCTTTCTCCTTGGCTGTGACGTTTTTGTCAGCTGGTGCCGAAAATTCTATAACGACTCTGGTTCGTTTCTCGAAGTCAAGGAGAACCATGTCAGGTTTCTCCTGTGCTTTCTTAATGCGGGCCTTCAGGAGTGAAAGTTCAAGATAGATAAGATTTGATGCATTTTGCTCACCCCTGGTATTGAAGTCAAGCCCGAGTCTTTCAGCAGCTTCCTCCGCTGCTTTGTACAGAAACGCCCCTTTGCCCGCTTCTTCATGTTTCCTGGCCATTTTGGGAAGAGGGTCTTGTCAATTTGCAACTATATGTGCTGTACCCTGAATGATCCTGTTGTGAAGACATTCAAGATTAAGTATTCCGCGACCACCTTGTCGACGTGAGACGTAAAGTCGCAGAACAGAAGACTTCAGGTGCTTGGTTTTGTTCATGTGCAAATCCTTTCGCGTCCCGATATCAAGCTATCTGAGCTCGTCCTTCGGCCATGGAACCACTCCAGATGAATAGAGTACTACCGGGAAGGCAAGCATGTTCGTTGCAGATGCTTTGTTCTTAGCCGACAGTTCGGATGACCAAATCTGCCGGATGAGACGTTTGTATCTGCTTCGGAGAGTATCCTTTATAGATGTCACCTCCTGAATGCGGCTCTGTGGCACGCCCAGGTATGAATAGGTCTCTCCAGCGCTAAGGTGTCGTATAGCGCTTCTGTCGACGAGCTCAGGGTCTTCGGGGATGCCATTAAGTTTTCCTTTCTTCAAATGAACCGTGGCGCATTTCTCTAACCCGAACTCCATTCCAATCTCTTGAGTGTACCCTTTGACAATTTTTAGAGCTTGATATTGTTTCTCTTTATTTCTAGCATAGATCTTGAGATCGTCCATGTAAAATACGTGAGTGACCTTATGCTTTCGTTCTCCAGGTTTGCCACAGAGGTACCCTTCGGAATGGCGAAGTGCGAGAGACAGTGGCAATAATGTGAGGCAAAAGAGAAGAGGGCTCATGCTGTCGCCCTGAAACACACCTCTCTGAAAGGTGACACTGTTAGTGATCACACGATTTTTTCCAGATCAGAAAGTAAATCGGGTTTTCCAAAGCGGCATTCATCTTTCTATGTACCTCATGATGCGTGGATGAACCTTTCAGCTTTCCAACAGACAGACAATGAGTCTATGGGAGGTTGAATCAAAATCTTTCCGGTAATCAATCCAAGCCATCGATAGGAATCGCTGATAGGATGCTGCGTCTTTACAAACACATCTATCGATGAGCAGGTTTTCCCGACATCCTGCTACGCCTTTCTTTGAGCCGCGTTGTTCATACATCTCTCGCCACACAGGTCCAATTGTCCGAACAATCCTATCATTTAGGATAGCTTTAGGACGTTTTGCACTTCCTCGGTAGTGATGGGTGAGCATTCCTCATCAGCTGTTATGAGAGCATTGCACAGCTCCTTGAAGATATCTATGCTCTTCGAGTCTTCTTGAAGTGGATGTTGGACTTCGTGGACTTCTCTCCAAAATGCTTCGACCTCCTCTGGTTTGGGCGGATGGTCAACAGTAACAGGAGGGTCTTGGAAAAGTCGAGATGGGCCAGACAAAAACTGTTGATTTTTTCTGACCCACCTCTCCCTCCGCTCTAGACTTCTCTTAGCGTTAGATAGTACTCGTATTCTGTCAACAATATGCTGCCTGATGGTCAGTAGCTTTGACTTGTTGATTGTGTGATGACGGATCCGCAGTTCGCACGTGGACTTTTGAACCTTGACAGTGCAAGTCCTGCCAGATTTTATGTAGTCAATTACACACTGAATGCGGGACGCGTACTGTCTTGCCCAGCCTATCTTTGTGCGGAGTTGATGTATTCGTCTTTTGGTCTTATGATCAACCGTTAATTTTGTTTTACGGTTTGCATCTGCCAAAGTTGTCGCTGCACTGTATGCACCACAATTGATAGTCCAAAGGTCGAATTCTTCGGAAAAATCTCCACGAAGCTCATCATCCAGTTCAGTCAGATCTTTGGGCTTGGGAGAAACCTGAATGTTGATATTTCTCCGAGTCCTGAAGCATCGTTCTTCGTCTATTGTATGCCTGTTCGCAGTTGGCCTTAGTGTCGCCACTCTTTCTCTATTGCTGGCTTGTTCTGGCTGCGGTAGAGTAGGCGTTTCGCTTACATAGCCCCTTTTTCGGAGTTGTTCGGCATGGTTTCGCAGACGTTGACGCGAAAAGTGCCAGAGCTCTGGGTGTTTCTCGCACCACAGAACCTGCAGTCGTGCCATGTAACCTTCTCGCTCAGGGGCCATACTGCTATCGTAGCACTCTAGCAGGCCGTCATTGAGTCGACCTTTGCACCCAAAAGTATTGAGATTCCGCCGGTCTATCGCATTGACTCCGTCTCGATTGGCTCCCCCAACTCTAGGGTAGTCGGCATTGTTGTCCGACCCATTGTCGGGAGCCCTGCGCGTTCAATTGTTTTGAACCGTATTAACTTGTAATTGTTGTTCCCACGAGCAGCTACGGAAAGGGTGCGTCCATCCTTGTAGAACCCCGTGTGCAAGCATAAGGCTGATTCTCTCTGATTATCTCAGGTCAGCGTTTGAGACACCACGCCCAGGTGTCATTCAGCTTTCGGCACGGTTGTAACGACTTCGCTAAGGGGTTATTCTTTCGGGACCATCCCTGGACAATTGTCCGCGACTGCTTATTCATTATTGTAACCATATACAGCAGAAACACTTGGTACAAGGATCGTTTATCCGCAACCCGAAGACGCTTTCGGTAGCTTTGTCATAGGCCCTTCGGTTTGTTTCCCAAGGAACCGAAACCGAATATATATATATATATATATATATATATATATATATATATATATAAAATTAAGTACAAAGTTAAACAAACACCGCAGGCTACCACTAAGAGCAACTTCCATCTAAAAAAAACAAGTCAATAGCCCCCAGTAGAACCGCGGTAAAATACACCTATGGCCACGTCTCACATCCGTGAGATGGGTGGTCACAGGGCATGACGAAATCACAACGACAGGCCGGCGAAACCCTCGTGTGTCTTGAGGACACGAAGCGACCCAAGGATGACAGCTTTCTGCATCCATCTCGCGAGTGCCTTGGCATATTTTTGGCACGCGGGGATGGCTTGAAGGTGACGAACCAGTGATAATTTAGCACCTCCGAGAGCACCTATCACAAGGACAATTACTCGTACCGAATATTTTGGGTACAGTCGTTGCAGCTCTCTTTTAAGGTCTTGATACCTCTCCTCTTTTTCTTTCTCCTTTGCAGTGATGTTCTATTCGGACGGAGCCGAGAATTCGATCACGAATATCGTTCGTTTCTCGAAGTCTTGGAGAACAATGTCAGGCCTCGAGTGCGCAACGGAGACTGCTGCCCGAAAATCATTGTTCCAGAAAATCTGGCACTTCTCGTTTCGGACAATTGACTCTATATCCCTTGGAGCGTTCGGCAGGGCAGGGTCGCAGCCAACACCGTAAGAGCGACAAAGGTGGTAATAAAGTACTCTTAGGGCCGCATTATGTCTATAGATATAAGTTGTTCCTGCGTGGGCCGGACACCCCGATAGTATGTGTTCTAGGTACTCAGCGTGTGCATGACACGCTCTGCACCTATCACTGGGAACTTCTTGACATAAAGTGCGGTGACGGTATGCTAAGATGGAGATGACACCGTCCTGGCATGCGAAAAGAAAGCTCTCTGTACCTGAATTGAGCCCTGATGATTTGAGGAAAGCAAAAGTTTGCTCCTTCGCCTAGGACCGTTTTTCTACATTTCTGTGAAAGTTTCCGTGCATATGCTTGTCGAGTAGCTCTGGGTGAAATTTTCCAACCTCTGCTTTCTTCACTTCGGCTTCTAGACGTGGTTTCTGACCATCTTTAGGAGAGGATCTTTGCCATTCGCAACGATGTAAGCTGTACTCAAAACAATTTGGTTATGAAGACACTGGAGATTCACAAGTCTGCGTCCGCCTTGACGGCGTGAAATGTATAATCGCGGAACTGACGAATTGATATGCAAGCTTTTATGCATATGCATGATCTTACACGTGGTGACATCGAGGGCCTTAAGTTCGTTCTTCGTCCATTGAACCACGCCAAACGAGTAGAGTAGGACCGGGACGGCAAGCATGTTAGTCGCAGATACCTTGTTCCACGCCGACAGATTGGAAGACCAAATCTGTCGAAGAAGATGCTTGTATCTGCTTCGGAGAGACTCCTTCACTTATGTTACGTCCTGAATGCGGCTTTGAGGTATATATATATATATATATATATATATATATATATACATACATATATAACCGGTTTCGGTTTCGATTCCCTTGGAATAGAACCGAAGGGCTTATGACAAAGCCACCGAACGCGTCCTCGGGTTGCGGATAGAGGGTCCCCGTACCAAGGGTTTCTGCTGAACATGGGTACAATAATTAATAAGCAGTCGCGGACAATTGTCCAGGGATGGTCCCGAAGGAATAACCCCTAAGCGAAAGTGTGAGAACCGTGCCGAAAGCTGCATGGCACCTGGGTGAGGTGTCTTTAACGGTGACTCTGGGATACCGGGCAGAGCACCCGACAATGGATCGGCAAACAATGCCGATCATCCTAGAGTTCGGGGTGCTGAAAATAATTTAGATGGAAACACGACGACGAACCGGCGAAACGCCCACATTCAGTGGACGGATCAACTTAAGAATGACGTGCTAGACTGCTACGATGCCAGTATTATCCCTGTTCGCGGGGGCTTTATGGCGCGTATGCATACTCTGTGGTGCCAGAAATACCCAGAGCTTCAATACGTTTCGCATCAGTCTTTGCGAAATCAAGCCGACTACCTCCGGAAAAATGGATACGTACGCGGAACGCTTCCTCAACCGCTGCTTGAACAAGCTGCAGACGAAAATGAAACGACATTAAGACCAACCGCAGAAAGCAGGCACCTTCTGGAAGATGATCACAATTTCTGTACAAGGTGAAACATCAACATGCAAGTTCCTCTTAAGCCCCAAGATCTGGCTGAAATGGATGCCTCCCTTCGTGGAGATATCTCGCAAGAGTCCGACCTCTGGACCATCAATTGCTCAGTTTATGGTCCTGCGAGAGCTTTGGCTGATTCAAATCGGAGGCTGAAACCGACGATGGATCAGAAGACCAGAAGACGCTTGCATCAACTGAACAAGAAAATTGGATGGGCAAGACAGAATGCGTCCCGTGTTCAATGTGCGATTGACTACATAACATCTGGTAGACCGTTCACGGAAAGGGTTCGAAAGTTCGCCCAAGAACTAAGGACCTTGAATCACACACTGAACTAGTCAAAGCTGCTGACAATCAAGCAGCATATTGTTGACAAAATAAGGCTGTTATCTGACGCAAGGAGGAGGATACAGAAGAGGGAGAGATGGAACAGGGAGAATCAACAGTTTCTTGCTGACCCATCAAGCCTTTTCAGTGATCCCCCTGTTTTTGTAAAAAATCCACCCAAGCCCAAGGAGGTAGAGACTTTTTGGAGAGAGATGTACAAGATCCCGAAAACACTAGAGTTGAAAGAAGATACTGACAATATCATCCGCTTCAAGGAGTTTTGCGACAGCCTCATAAAATATGAGGAGGAGTGCCCATCAGTCACTGCCGAAGAGGTGAAAAAAGCACTTAGAGGCACGAAGAATTTTTCCGGTGCTGGACCAGATTGTATTAAGAACTTTTGGTGGAAGAAGTTTACTTTTATACACCAACATTTGGCCCGCATATTCACCTCATATATAAAGTCGGAGACGCCCATTCCGCAATGGCTGGTGTTAGGACGCACTATACTCCTACCGAAAAAAGGCAACTTGTCCAGACCAGAGAATTACAGGCCAATAACTTGTTTAAACACACTGTATAAGATCTTTACAGCTGTCCTAAACAACAGGATCGTTCGACGAATTGAGCCTGTATGGCGAGAGATGTACGAACAACGAGGCTCGAAAAAAGGTGTAGCAGGCTGTCGAGAGAACCTGCTAATTGACAGGTGTGTCTGTAAAGACGCTGCCGCCCATCAGCGCGTCCTGTCAATGGCCTGGATTGACTACCGGAAAGCTTTTGATTCAACCTCTCATAGACTTATCATCTGTCTGTTGGAAAGCTTGAAGGTACATCCACACGTAGTGAGATGCATAGAGAGACTGATGCCTCTTTGGAAAACTAAATTTACCATCTCATCTAGGAATCATCGTCTGACGACGAACAACGTCACCTTCCAGAGGGGCCTCTTTCAAGGGGATAGTATGAGCCCTTTGCTTTTTTGCATCACACTTCTGCCTCTATCTCTCGCACTACGAAATTCTCCTGGATACCTCTGTGGCGACACTAATCAGCGTGAGCATAAGGTAACTCATGTATTTTAAAAGGATGACCTGAAGATCTATGCCGCTGGTAAAAGCAAACTTCAAACTGCTATAAATATCGTCAAGAACTACACACGAGAGATTGGGATGGACTTTGGTTTGGACAAGTGTGCCAAAATTCATTTGAAGAAAGGAAAGATTACTGGCGTTCCCAAGGACCCTGAGCTTGTAGATATATGTGTTATTAGACATCTTAACACTGGAGAGACCTATACATACCCGGGCGTGCCTCAAAGCCGCATTCAGGACGTAACATCAGTGAAGGAGTCTCTCCGAGGCAGATACAAGCATCTTCTTAGACAGATTTGGTCTTCTAATCTGTCGGCGTTGAACAAGGTATCTGCGACTAACATGCTTGCCATCCCGGTTCTACTCTACTCTTTTGGGGTGGTTCAATGGACGAAGAACGAGCTTAAGGCCCTTGATGTCACCACGCGTAAGATCATGCATATGCATAAAAGCTTGCATATCAATTCGTCAGTTCCACGATTATACATTTTACGCCGTCAAGGCGGACGCGGACTTCTGAATCTCCAATGTCTTCATAACCGAATTGTTTTAAGTACAGCTTACATAGTTGCGAATGGCAGAGATCCTCTCCTAAAGATGGTCAGAAACCACGAGATGATTGGCGAAGGAGCGTTCCTTTACAAAGCCGCGGAGCAAGCTGCCGAGGCCCTTGGCCTGAATTTCAACATCAGAAGTGAGGAAAGTGCATTACTCCATCTAGATGCTTCACGTCTAAAAGCCGAAGTAAAGAAAGCAGAGGTTAGAAAATTTCACCAAGAGCTACTCGACAAGCATATGCACGGAAACTTTCACAGAAATGTAGAAAAACAGTCCTTGTCAAAGGAGCAAACTTTTGCTTTCCTCAAATCATCAGGGCTCAATTCAGGTACAGAGGGCTTCATTTTCGCATGCCAGGACGGTGTAATCTCCACCTTAGCATACCGCGCCCGCATTTTATGTCAAGAAGTTCCCAGTGATAGGTGCAGAGCGTGTCATGCAC
>CAKNXH010061000.1:6072-27592 GCA_932178445.1 Andricus quercusramuli | reverse complement strand
AACCCAAAAAACAGGTTTTCGCGAATGTGTCTGTATGTATGTGTGTATGTGGGTGAGTATGTTTGTAAATTTTTATTTTGTTAGCACGATAACTTTCGAAAGAATTGACAGATTGGATTGGGCTTTGGTATACTCTTCAAGTGTCCTAAAATAAAGGTCAAGTTCGTTAGCTAGCCATTTTGGATAAAAATTCAAAAATTAAGAGCATTTTGAAAATTTTTGAGACCACTTTTTTCAAAATTTGAAAATTATATGTGCGGCTGTTCGTAGTACTCGGAAATTCCAATAATCTCTTCTTATAACATTTTTCGATAAAATGAAAATTTTCAGAGTTATAGCATTTTCAAAATCCAAAAGAAGAAACGAAAATTAACATTTTCAGCCAAACAACGCACGATACGGAAAAAAGTCAAGGCAAGAAAAATGTTTCTTTTTGCACGCCCTACAAGATCGTCATAACGACTTTTTGAATTTTTTTGAAAAATCGAAAATTCACATTTTCATTGCACAAAAAATAATGAAAAATCCAAAAATTCAATTTTACGATCAAGCTATGCAAGATACGACAAATGATGATTCAACAAAATTTGTGCAAAAAAAAAACTACAAATTTGTTATTGGTCACTTTTCGATGGGATGTGTAGTTTTTGTTTTAGGCGTAAAAAAGAACATTAACAGTGAAAAAGTCAGCCCGATAAGTGGGCAGATTCTCATCAAAACTTTGCTTATTTCATTTCTTTTTCATCTCGTGTGTGTTTTTTCAGATCACTTCATTGTTTTTATGTTCTCAATACTATTTCTAGCGATTAAAACAATAAATAACTATGATTAATGCTCACGGTACTTGAAAATTTGGATTTTTAGATTCTCATCCAGAGAAGGTATTAGATCTGTGTAAGATTTGACCCCCCACCCCCCGGTTTTTGTCAAATGTCCATTTTTCAATAATCATTTTAAGATTTATCATATACATGTTCCAAAAACGTCTTAGATACCTTTTTTCTCCCTTTTGCAGGTAGTTGGAAAAAATCTTTCAAATTGTATGATTTATTAGGAAGATACGGAAATATACGCTGAAGTAATGGAATTCCCTTCTTCATTTGATATCAAATACAAATTCAATCATTTCAATCATCGTATTCAGGCCAAACGGCGGAGCCATTTTGTCTGATTTTTTGTATAAATAATCTAAAGGATATAAAGACTCTCGGTACAGAGCGTTTTTTTGGAAAAAAAAGCCTACTTTTCATGTAACAATGAAAATAAGAAAAATTACTTTTTGTGGTACAGTGTTCTACTATTAAGCAAAGCAGGGAGTGGGTAAAGCAGTTATAGTGCTAAGAATTCTTTCGCGCGACCCTAGCGGAGGAGGGAAAAACTACGACCTGTTATAACTCAAGTCTGCAGGTAATGAAGCGACCACTATTTAACAAAAATTTCACAAATATTTCACAAGATTTGACACAGATTTCAAATAAATTTCCGATTTAGGAATTTTTCGGCCGACAAATACCCGCATAATACATTTATTTCTAAAATCATACGATTAATAAAAAAATTATTAATTTTGCTGAAATTATCATACAGTTCATAATTAAAAAATCTCAAGAACAAATTTCTCAATCTTCATATTGTTTTCATCAAAATTTCTTGCAATATAACTTTAAAAAACGTAAAATTATGGATAATCGTAGAAAACATTCTTTTAACAAATAATTTTGTTTTGTTTATTATATAATATTGGAACATTTCCGAGGTATGCTACTCTATAATGGAAAAAGTGGTTTTTGCAAACTTCATTCAGAATCATGAATAATGTGTAATTTAAGTTGAAACTCCACAATTCTGTTTACAATTACCCATGCAATCCGAATAAAAAAGGGCTCTGGAAATTGAGTGTAAATCGTAGAAATCGTATTCAGGCCAAACGGCGGAGCCATTTTCTCTGATTTTTTGTATAAATAATCTAAAGGGTATAAAGACTCACGGTGCAGAGCGCTTTTTTCGAACAAAATCTATTTTTCATGTAAAAATTAAAAGAAATAAATTTTCCTTAACTTCATTCATTTGGGTAGGGGCACCTTTTTTCGTATACGACTATGCGATGAGAATATAAAAAATAGTGTAGTAATTTGTACCATACATGGAAACAATCATATATTATTTCATTTCCATCTAAAGAAATTTGCTATTCTCGATCTGCCCTAATATACGTTTAGCAATGCCGCATTCGTAGTTTATAGTGCGAATGAATTTTTAGCGTACAAGAAGTTTTTATCGGCAGGGATTGAAGAGTAGTGTTAAAAAATAATCATAACTTCGCGATTATCAACCGCGGCTACTTTTTGTTTCAGCCATGCATTCCGCATCAATAAAACAATGAAAAATGTACTACTTACTCTAAATACGAATTCTTCTTCCCAAACTGGATTTGAAGTTTTTTTTTTCGTTTTTGTAAGAACAGAGTCCACAGTTTCATCTCCATTTATAGTGTTTAAATCCACACGCACATAAGGATCACTTGCACCAAAGACATCCTTTCTAGCCAAATGATGACCAGCGATTACCTTCAATTTCAACCTGCTCGTTGGTTCATCTCTCTTGATAAAAAATTGGGTTGATTAGATTAGGCAAAATATAGAGTTTCATTTTAATTTGTAAACAGTTACTTGCATGCATACATTTTTGTTAGTGCATCAGGCGGACTTAACGTACTGAATACTAATTCTGCCTCAAAAAATTTCCACCACGTCAGGTTTTGTAGAAAATAGGCTCAGACCCCCGCACCCCACAAAAAATAACAAATATTCCAAGTACCGAAAATTTTAGAACAAATTATTCCGAAGTCTAGTCGCTCAGTGTTTATAATAAAAACTTGTACTTTCAATATTTCTGGAATAAGATTATAGAATTATATAGTAACTCTGGGTAAAGTTAATGCTGATAAAGAAATAATCTATTAACAGATTTGTCTATGTAATGCAGAAACAAAGCGTAAATACCATACACTGAAAGAATTTCAGCACAATAGACGCGCTACCTATAGTACGGCAGTTGTACGTAGGGCTTGGAGCAACTGTTATATTGATTTTGGCATAGGAGACGCGCCAACAGCACACTATAAAAAAAGTTGGTGTAATTTTACATCGTACCACGATTGAAATTATTGGATCTGCGTGCGACGATGTAAGTTTACCCACTTTTGTAAAAAAAAATGCAGGACGTAAATTGGCAGGACCACATTTCAATGTTGAGGTTATGTTCGTGAGATTATAAATTTGTAAACACTCTAGCAGGATAAATAAAACGCATATTACTTTTCTTATGTACCGTATTGAATAAAAAAGACATATTTTTTATTCACATAGAACTCATCGCTATTAAGGCAATATTTGAGGCTCTGAGTCGTAATTTTATGATTAAGTCCAACGTGTCATCCCCTTCTGTCAGTTTGTCGATGGATTGCGGATTTATGTCCCGTTTGTAATTTCTCAGGCTGCGAAGACGTAACAATACTAACCGTGTGTGAAATTATGTTAGATACTGCAACTTCACCAAAAATGTGTTAATTTATAAGCTTATTTAAATTTATTTACTAACGCAAATTGACTACGTGCCACACTGATCGAAAAATTTCCATCGTGAGACATAGTAATTTTACATCGAACAGTTATTTTATACTGTTCCAGAGGGTGAAATTGGAGTAGATCGTTAATTTCGGAGCAACATTGGTAAATTTACCAGGTTATACATTGTGATTTAAATCACACTGTTCGTGAAACTACAATCTAATTGTAAATATCACCAAAGATTTTTTTACAGTGCACTTAAAATACGTAGTTAGTATAGCGCTTGTGCGACAGTAGCACGCCTGCTGTCCTAAAACGGCGCACCAGCTGTGCCAAGCAGAAGGGCAAGATTCGTCCTAGCGTTTAGCACTGCTCATGGGCTAGTAGGTACGTCTGTTGTGCCGAAATGTTTTCCGTGTATGGGGACGGCGACTGACACTTGCGGTCGCTAGGGTCGCTGGTGCGCGTGCGCGTGGAGATATGCAAGACAGCGGTTCCAACGGTGGCAACGTCTGCTATTCGCATTATGGCAGTCCTTCATAACGCAATGTTTAGGTGTTAGCTTAAAGCACTATTTTAGAAATGCCAGGTGTGTACGGGGCATTTGGGTGAAAAATAAAGGAGGAAATCGCTTTCTAAATAACAGAAAACTAAGGAAACTGTTAATAAAGTCTTGTACCTGCGTGCAAGGTATACCTCCACACACGCTGCTGGCCTCTAAGCTGAGCTGGACAATTCGAAGTCCCCATTGAGCAGAACGCTCAGAACGCGAAAATTGTTGAAACTCGCACTATGCGCACGAACATGTTTAGACTTCGTTTTCTACCATTCTCTTTCAAGACTTATTCTCGTATATCGCGTTGTCAGGGTAAGAATATAAATTTTTTTCGTAACATAAACTGAACGCGGCGGCCTGGAATTCCTGCGGAATATAGACGTTAAACGCTAATGGAGAAAGTCAGTAATGAGTGGGTTCTAAAAGAATGTGGTGAGGTAAGGTAAACAATGACTTGTGAATTCTGAAATTGAAAAATTCATCCTTGTTTCCATGGTGCCAAGAATGTTCAGGTTTTTTAGAAAACATCTTTAAATATTGTCATTTTTAAATTTACCCACAGCAACCAGCCCCCCCCCCCACCCAACTGCAGTGCATTTGACAGTGGCATAGTTTCGTAGTTCTGCATGACTTAGGAGGCTACAATACGACACACGCTCAAAAACATTATCTGTTACTGATGTGTCACACACAAACTCATTAAAACTGTCAAGAAGGTTATAAGCCACGAAAAGAAATAAATATTTTTCGGTGACAGACACGAAGAATGAAAAATTTATTTTCTAAAAGCCGAAAAATAAATTCCGTCGTTTCCGAGTTTAAAAATTTCCTAGTTCACGAGATTAGCGGGGAATTTAAAAAAAATTATAGTTACCATATTTCAATTATAAGAAAAATTCAAAATTTATGTGGTGAATAAACTTAAATAATTTATAAAAAACTGTTGAAATAATTAAAATTTATAAAATTAAAAAATCATTTTGTATTATATAAACAGGGTGGGAAAGCATCCTGCTCTCAGAAGAATAACTCTAAAAGTGACTGTCAGGGAATATCAACTAACCTAACATACAGTCAAAATGAAGAAAAAGGCGCCAAAATTAAAAAAGTAATATTACAGATGAAGTGTTAAAGGTTTTTTTAAGAAGTAGAAACAAGCAAGATGAGTTAATTTTTGTATCCAATATTGTAAGGAATTCACAAGAGAAGAAAAATATTGTTAGGAATTTGTGATAAATTTTATAAAAATAATTCTAGAATAGAATTGTAAGACTCATTAAGATGGTCAATATCAGTGATTTTATTGAGACAATTATCCAGTTCTTTTTTAATAAAAACCATTTCAGCAAAGGCTCTTCCAATAGGTTGATTTGCGGAACAAATTAGTAGAGATGGTGCCATTATCATTTTTGATAATGCTAATATTGAGAAAGTCAATAGTATTATTATTTTCTACTTCATGTGTAAATTGTAATTTTTTATGAATTGAGTTAAAAGTTTTGATAGTAATTTCAACTTTGTCTTTAGGAATAATTAAAAATGCATTATCTACACAATGAAAGTAGGAAAGGATTTGAAAATCTAGTTATTGAAAATCTCGGATTCTAAATCTTGCTTTACTATGCCGGCTAAATTATCGGGAAAACCCATGGGAGTTGCGAAAGTTAGTCTATAAAAAATTTTATTAAATTGAATGTGTTATTTATTAGGAATTTTATTCCTTTTTCAAATTTATCTAAAGGTAAAACAGTAACTTTCTTAGTATAAGACCATCTTTTCTCAATACTATTAAGAACAAAGTCTACAGGAACGTTAGTCAAGAGAGAAATTACATCAAGAGAGATCATAATGTGGTCCGAAGGAATAATGATTTTAGCTAGTGTTTGTTTGAAGTCAATAGCATTTTTAATTTAAAAATTTCGTTTAGGAAGAGGAGAGTTTAAAATATTATTAAAAACTTTAGCCATAGTATATGTGGGAGAATTAATAGTGCTAACAGGTCTGAAAGGAAAATCATTTTTATGAATTTTAGGGAGTCCATAAATTCTAGCCAAATTAGTATTTTCTGTAATAAGGTCTTGTCTATCTATGTTGGAGCCTAAAAAACCTTTTAGTCTCCAATTGTTAATTTTATTCAAAGCTTTTCTTTGTATAGATTTTAAGATGTTATCTTCAATTTTTTCATATGTTGTGTTATCATTTGACATTAATTCCATTTTTTATAGTAATCTTGTTTATTAAGAATAACAGTAACATTACCTTTACCAGCACGTGTTATAAAAAGATCTTAATAAAGATGGTAGTGATTAATGTCCTTTGGTCTTTGTAATTCATATTATATATTTAAGAAGCACAGTCAATGCATTTCGCTGCGGAACCACAGCCTCGTCAGGATGCAATGTGTACTTTTCATCCAAATTAAATATAAAAAATGAGCGCTAGTTCTCATATATTCAAGAAGTCAGAAAAATAAAATAATCCTTTTTTATTAAGTGTTCATAACCTCACTAAATGTGGAATAGGTATTTGGAGTTATTTTAGAGAAGCGTATTTAATGGTTTTGAGTTTGTCATTTTCACCCAAAGATACACGAAGTTGCACCAGGCAAACTAACCTGAACGGCCAACTTCTCAGCTGACGAAATTCTGACAAAAAAAAAAGAAGAGAAAAGCTGACAAATTCTGCAATTGGCTGTAATCTGGCACGCGATTCAAAATCGAATTAAATTAATTTGATTTTGAATCGCGCACGTAAAATTTTGACCAATGGCAGATTATACTGTTAGATCACGCATCCGGTGGCTTCAGATTGGTTGTGATAATTCTTGAGACACACTTTCCTTCAAAGTATGCTTGATGGTCAACATTCCCGCATGAAATTTTTTGCGGGAATGTTATGATTCCCGCACACTTTGACTTCTTCAAGAATCGGCCGTTTTCTGCTCAATTTTTGGTGCATATACTGAGAACTTCCCGTACAGTGTTGCAAAAAGAATTTTTTTATTTTTCTGACTTCCTGAATATATGAGAACTACCAGTCATTTTTTATATTTAATTTGGATAAAAAGTACACATTGCGTCCTGATGAGGCTGTGGTTTCGCAGCGAAATGCACTGACTGTGCTTCTTAAATATATAATATGAATTACAAAGACCAAAGGCCAATAATCACTAACATCTTTATATATTTATTCTTATAAATCGGTCTAATTCGAAAAACAAAAGATCTTAACGTCCTTAGAAAAAGGTTTTTGTTTCTGACACATTTTTAGAAATGATATTTCTGCTTGTAATTTATCTGCAATTTTATCAATGCTAGTTTCTACATCTTTTACAATTTCAAAGATGTGCTGATTTTTAGAAGTTAAAAAAAGTAGAGCTAAATTTATCACTTAACCTAAGAATATCATTAACTTGGTCACGAATGTGAGTATTTGTACAATTAATAATGCACGGATCGGAAATTTGTGAATTGTTCGAGTACAATTGCTTATGTTTATTAATCTGAGAATCAAAGTTATTAGAATTTTTGATGTGTAAAGTATTCTGTAGTTTTTTCTCAAGGGAGTTATATGTCAATTTAGGTTTACAATTGAGAACTTTTTGATACTCCATAATATTATAATGGTCATAATCTAATGAAGAAAAAAGAATTGTTATTTGGATCGATTTTTTTAAAATTTAGATGATTGTGATCATCAGAAGATTCCATTTTACGAATTTGTCGTTGTAATTGTTCTATATTATGTTCAAGCTTTTTTTTGAATAGAATAACTACGAAAAAAAAGATTGTATATATTTTGAGTCGAGTTAGTTATATTACACGGAGGATATCATATTTACCGCAATTGATAATATTCACAATCATCTTAATTAAAACAAAACAAAACAAGCGATTAGAATCAACAATTTTATTTTTTCTGCATTAGATAATGATGACTATTATAATATTATTGAATATCAAAAAGTTCTCAATTGTAAAACTAATTTGACATACAGGGTGTCCCAGTACTCAAGGTACATTTTTATATTATTGAATTTCTCACAAAAAATGGAGTCGAAAATAATGTCACAACTTTGTTGTAAAGTTAATAATAAATTAGTGATTACAAATAAAGATCGACCAATCAGAAGCACACTTTAGATGGACGACAGTGTATGTGTCACTGACGATAGTCTGTGCGCAAAAAAGTTGAGGTTGTGTAATTTCAAATTTGCAGGAGGTTGTGAATGTCGTTAATGCATCTTAACACGCTGAATTAGTTTAACTTCCTTCGAGTATTTTGAATTCTGTAGCATTCAAACGAATTATTAGAATTCACTTGTGCGCCTTTGAATTGTTTTAAAGTTTTTTCTAATTTTCTTGACATTTTAACAACACACCATGAATTATTTTGAAATCATTAGAATACACCTTGAGTTAGTTTAAACTCCATCATATCCTTTAGATATTTTTAATTCTCTTGAAATCTTTAGAATACACGTTACATTATTTTAACTTCCTTCGTATATTTTGAATGCTGTAGAATTCAAATTCCTGATTTTCTGAAAATAATGCATGTTTTCAGCTGATATAATTGGAATAAATGTTTCAAAAGTTTTTCGGTAGTTTTTGGAGTAGAGAAGAGAACAAACAATGTCTCACTTTGATGACATTTCAATAGTTTTTTCAATCAGGGAAGATGATGAAAAAGCTCTTGACAAGGTAAACAATAATAAGAAAGATGCCCTTATTTAGTTTACCCGACAAGAGAGAGATGGCCTTATTGACACGGGGTCAGGGCCATAAAGGATGGAGCCTCCGATCCTACGGGGAGGATCGCGAGGAGCGTCCAAACTGCGGTAGTCGTCTCGACCTCCGATCCTACGGAGAGGATCGAGAGGAGCGATCACGAGGTTACACGGTTAATTCAATGTCTCCGATCCTACGATGAGGATCGTGAGAAGGGGCGAGGTGGAATTAAGCTCAGTCATTCTCCGATCCAGCGGGGAGTATCGCGAGAAGAAGATCACGAGGTTACACGGTTAATTCAATTAGTATCCGATCCTACGATGAGGATCGTGAGAAAGGGCTTAGTTTACCTTAAGTTAATCGTCCTCCGATACTACGATGAGGATCGTGAAAAGGGATCACGAGGTTAACCCGACAATTCAATTAATTCCCGTGTGCAGATCGCGAGAAAGCGCAAAGTTTAATTTAATTTAACCGTTCTTCGATCCTACGGAGAGGATCGAGAGAAAGGGTAATGACGTTAAAGACGAAATTAAATGAACTCCGATCCTACGGAGAGGATCGTGAGTGGATTTGAATTTACCGAAATCCCGTTATGCTCCGATCCTACGGTGAGGGTCGTGAGAAAGATTCGGTTTAAATTTGACTGTCCTCCGATCCTACGGGGAGGATCGAGAGGAAAAATAACGAGGATAATTGCCTACCTCAAATGCACTCCGATCCTACGGCGAGGATCGTGAGTGGAGTTGAGTTCTGATAAATCCCATTATTCTCCGATCCTACGATGAGGATCGTGAGAAGAGATCCGATTCAAATAAACCCGATTGTCCTCCGATCCTACGATGAGGATCGAGAGAGAGGATAACGATAAGAAAGGGTACCTCAAATGCACTCCGATCCTACGGCGAGGATCGTGAGTGGGTTTGAGTTCCCATAAATTCCATCATTCTCCGATCCTACGACGAGGATCGTGAGAAAAAATCAGACTTAATTGAATTTGACTGTCCTCCGATCCTAAGATGAGGATCGAGAGAAAGGATAACGGTAATAAATATTAAATACGTAATTAAACGAACTCCCATCCTACGTCGAGGATCGTGAGGGTAAGATTTATTTGGCGAGTTACCTAAACGCGAGAAAGAAAAAACCAAGAAAAACGGAAACTAACCGACGGGGCACTGATGAGAACCGAAATACTTACACTACTGGGTTTCCCTGGAGCCACGTCGGAAGACGGCGCCGACATCTTACGGAGTAGGATTCCTCTCCGATGAAGAGGAAAGAACAAACCACTGAACTTCACTTTAAAAATTTGCTTTATTTGTCCAGAAACAAGGGTGAATAAAAAGGAAAGAATACACGAGATTTTCGGAGTTCGTTCCAAATAGAGGGAACCGCACTGTAACAACCTCACGCGATAGCTATCTAAGAAAAACGCACTCCGCGATGAGGTCCTCCATGGACCGCAGGGTGGCCAGTCGGTTGGCAGGTACCGCGGGAGAGGCGAGATGCGTGCTAGGCATCGGTCGGTGATCAACTGACGAGCTGACCGCGGGACTGAACCTCGTCCCGGGGTCCGCTCGTCACACCGCGCATGGCGTAACTTAATACTAACAGAGGGAGTGGGAGCACAGCGCGCCAATATTTAAACTAGACTACGGGAGGAAAAAAGGACTGAGAGCTGTCATACTTTAGAGGGACAACGGAAAAACCGAAGCCACCATTGTTTTAATAATTGGTGGTTTTGTTGTGTAACAATCTGATTCTGACGAAAAACTCTTACATATTTTTGAAAATAGGCCAAATGTCACCGAAGTTTACGACGTCGGAATTTTTAATAGGACTTATTGTAACGAACAACTCTTATTGATTTTTGAAAATATTTCAAAATTCAGCAAATTTGCGAATTATTTAAACTTCTCATTGTTATCAGGAAATAATGCATTACTTTTAGTCGCGTGATTGAAATTTCAGTTAACAGTTTTTTTTTACTTTCTTCATTGCTTCCGGTGACATGATTGGAATGGATGCTTTAAAACTTCTTTTCTTAGTTTTTTGAACAAGTAAGACAATAGATAGGTTCTCCTCTTGACGACAAACTCTTATCACTTTAAAAAAGGGGCCAGATTTCAATAAAAATGGAAATTATTCAAACATTTCATTATTTTTAGGAAATAATACATTGCTTTCAGTTGCATGATTGAAATTTAGGTTCTAACAGTTTTTTCGGTAGTTTCTCGATTAGCAAAGACAAGAGACAAGGTCTTATTTCGACGACAAGCTCTTACCTATTTTTAAAAATATGCAAAATGCCACCAAAGCTGGAAATTGTTTACACTTCTCATGATTTTCAGAAAATAATGCATTGCTTCTCGTAACATGATTGGAAATGATGCTTAAAAAATGTTGTGGGTGGTTTTTTAACCAGGGAAGACCACAGATATGCTCTTATTTTGTGGACAAACTCTCGTCAATTTTAAAAAATAGGCCAAATGTCATCAAAGGAAGGAATTATTTAAACTTCTCGCTTTCTAAAAGTAATGCATCACTTCCAGTTGCTTCCGGTGACATGAATTGGCGCAATTGAAATAATACATTTTTCTGTAGTTTTTCTATTAGAAAAGACAACAGACAAGGTATCATTTTGACGAAAAACACTTATCTGGTTTTAAAAATATACCAAATGCCGGTGGCATGATGGGAATTAATGCTTTAAAGAGGTTTTGGGTAGTTTCTCAAACAGGGAAGGCAACATACAAGGTCTCTTCGCTTTCTAAAAACAATGCATCACTTCCAGTTGCATGATAGAAATTTAGGTTTTACCATTTTTTTCCGTGGTTTCACGATTAGCAAAGACAAGATACCAGGTCGTGTTTTATCGATAAGCTCTTACCTATCTTTAAAAATTGAACCAATACCACTAAAGCTAGAAATTACAGGATTGGAACTGATATTTTAAATTTTGTTTAGGTTCTTTTCGAATCAGGTAAGACAAAAGAATTCACAGATTTCAAAAGAATTAAGAGAGTTCAGAAGATTTCCGCGAATTCAAAAAAGTTCAGGAAATTTAAAAGAATTTAGATGAATACAGAGGAATCGGAAGAATTCAGAAGACATCAAGGAATTCAGAGAATTCTGAAGAATTCAGATAATTTAGAAGACTCCTGTCGACAAGTCGCATTGGAGATTGTCAACTCCTGTTGACAGTCGTTGCTTGGGCCCTCTACGGGCTCCCGTAGAAGACGGGAAGACGGAATTCCCCAGAAGGCTCTATTCGCCTTTCTCTTCCAATAGTTCCATCCAATCCAAAAAAAGATCCCCAAGGACGGCTTGATGGAGCACCAAGTAGGATCTTTTTTAGGAGGCACCGAACTACTTTAATTAGTTTAACAAACGTCCCCGTGAACTCCTTGATGGAGCGACACCTTAGGACGTTTGTTAAGTTAATGGTTGAGAAAAGCCGATTAGATTTGAGTAGACATACAGAAACAATTCCTTGTTAGATTGTTGTTCTTAAAAGGGCAGATTGGTTCGGAAATATATAAATAGCGAGGGTGTAGTCAGTAAAGGCAACAAAATGTTTAAATAGAACTGTTTATTTTCTGTCTTCATCCTGAACTAGGCTCAGAGAGAGAGAGAGAGAGAGAATGCCTAGTTGCACCCTCGAGGAAGTCGAGAGGCAGACTGATGATTGATGGCCGAGACACGATCTTTTATAGGAGGGCGCGCAAGCTCCTCCCACTTTGCGGTCGAGCCGTCTCTCCCACTCCACGCGGAAGTTGAGTAGAGGGGAGCCTTGTCGCCGAGTCCCCCACTACTCGGTGGCGGTCCAATCAGGGACCTCCTGAATGAGGATTGGTGCGTTGCTCCTATAAGGCCCCTCATTGGTTCGATATTTCGCGTGCGCGACATGTACTTGGCACTGGCGTAGCTGATGATCCTGCGTGGTCCTTCTGGTACCTGCTGCATTAGCACTGCACCCATTCCTCGGGCACCAGCATCAGTCTGTAGGATGAAGGGCAGGGAAGGTTCGGGCCGTCTAAGGGGTTCATGACTGCTAAAGGCCTCCGTGGCAGCCTCCAGGGCTTTCTGGGCCTCTCCGTTCCATTTATAACGTCGCTTTGGCGAGAGCAAGTCTGTCATCGCGGCGATGATCTCTGAGTAATGGGGAACATACTCGTGAAGCCAATTCATGGTACCCAACAATGAACGTAAGCCTTTCCCGGTACGTGGTGGCTCACCGTCCAGGATGGCTTTAAGGTGCTTCGGCTGGAGATGATTACCCTCGGAAGTGACGACACGGCCGAGATAGGGAAGACTGGTCTGACCGAACTGGCATTTCTGCGGTGAGCACGTCAGTCCGTATATATTGAGCCTTTCCAGGGTGAGGGCCAGGTGTTGCAGATGTTGTTCCAAATTCTCAGAGTAGACAATGATGTCGTCCAAGTAAGCAATTGCGAAATTACCCCAGTGGTCTGCGAGCACATGCCTCATCAAATTTTGAAAGGTGCCGGGTGCGTTCTTCAACCCGAGGAGCATGACTCGAAATTGGTACTGCCGGCCACTAGGTGTAGTAAGGCAGTGAATGTACGAGCCTCCGGGCCAAAGGAATCTGCCAGTATCCACTCTTGAGATGTAACGTTGAGAAAATTTGGGCACCGCCGATATACTTGAGTATCTCGTGTATCCGGGGCAAGCATTGAGGAGCGTTCACAGTTTATTTATCTGACAGTACTCTACGCAAAACCGGTAGTCTCCGTCCTTTTCCGCGCGACTACGATGGCTGAGCTGTAAGGTGAGTTGATGGGTTCGATCGTGCCGTTTACGAGCATCTCGCGTACTTGTCCGTCCAGCCACAATCGTTTCTGCTCCGAATATCGACGGGGTTGTTCTCGGAACAGAGTCGGATATGATAGGTGGATCTCGTGCTGGACCGCCATTGCCTGGCGCAAGGGCCCTCCTTGGTGGAAAGTTTGGGTTTTAAATCTTGCCAAGTTGAAAAATGCATCCTGATGTTCCGGGGGGAAGTTTTGGCTCAGCTGTAGGGTCGGAACACTGGTCGAGGGAGGCCGAGCTTCGGGAGTGAAGTAAACTCGGTTCCGATCTCGTGCCCCTAAGGAAATACATCCGAGGCAATGTTCATAAATTACGCGGTGTTCGTCGAACAAGGGTATTCCGAGTACTATTTCGTTCTCCAAGTCCGGGCTGACGTACAAGGTGCCAAGATAACGTTGTCCGTAGATCTCCGGTGACAGAAATATGAAGCCAATCAATTTTAGGGTCGCTCCTCGTGCTGCTAGCTGTGCATATGGAGGGCTGGGCTGGGAGGATGGTGCTGGTCAGTTTTATTGTCGGGGCTCCTGGTTGGCTGGCTGCTCAGCGGTTCTCTGAGCCGCCGAGCTCCGCCAGTTTTCCTGAGGAGTGTTTCGTCGTTCCGCCCTGAGAACGAGGCAGTCCCGTTGAAAATGGAATTCAGGGCAGTAGTGGCATGGTGGGCCACTACGCCATTGATCATCTCCGGGCGCTAGTGCTCTGGCTTGTGCCGAAGTCTTCTGGGTTTCTTCTTTGTTCACTCCTTTCAAAGCTGATCTTCGGTTTCATCCATTTCGGCCTCCACGGCACGATCCATGAGGTCCCCGAGTGTTTGAGGAAAAGCGGCACGAATAAATCTTCGGATGGCCGGCCAAAGAGACTCCAGAAGAATGCGAACAATATCTTCCTCGGGGGCAGCAGGTACAAGTCTCAAGGCCAGCAGGTATTTTTGTTATAGAAACACCTCGGCTGATTCCTTCTCTGTTTCCGTTCGTAAAGTTGCACATTTAAGCGCATAAGTGTGGTGTGACTGGCATACTTTTGCCTGAGAATTTCCATCAATTGATTCCATGTCATTGACAGGGGTTTGTAGACCTCCCACCATTTTGATGCTGACTCTTTCCGGGCCTTTCCAGCAAGGCGGGTCCGCTGTGATGGTTCCGTAGCTGCCTGCGCGAAGTAACGATCACATTCACGCAGAAAGGTGTCGGGGTCTTATGATCGTTTCTCGAGAAGGTGGGTAACTCGTAAGATGGAGCTCGAACAGCCCGTACCAGGACCATCCAGGCAGGAAGAGCTGTTTGTCCTCCGAAGACTGAAGATGGTGCTTCATGCTGAGGTTGGTGTTTTGTGGCATTGTGGCTAAGGTTTGGGTCGGCAGGAATGACTGGTTCTCTAAGGTTGGTGCCCCTGTGCTCCTGGAATAGTGTGGCTGTGAGATGCAGCGCTGCATAAAAGTTGGCGAAAGACGTCTAGCACGATGACGGAAAGGAGCCGTGACGCCGTGCGTCAGCGATGATTGGGCCTTGTCCATCCTTGCTGCTTCTTGGGTGATCACTGGTACGAATCCGTACAAGGGGACAGAACTGCTGCTTGAGGATAACTCCAGGGTAGAGTTTCCTAACGAGTGTGCATCCAGAGCGAATTGATTCAGTGAGAGTGGCTGCTGCACTGTGTTGTCGAACGAAGATGGACCTGAAACAGTGTCGATCGATGACGATGAGGTTAGGGCAACATTGCCACCTGGAGATAAGAGTGAAGTAGCGTTGTCAGATAGACGCAAAGTCTGCTGCGTAGGGTTGCTGGACGACACCGGATTTTGTTGCCTACTTCCGGAAGTGGCGGGGGTCTGCCGGGTAGAAATGGTGCGCTCGATGATGGACTTCTTCTTTGTCGGGGTTCGAAGCACCATCCTCCGTGTAGTATTTTGGATGAGCTCTTGATCTCGAAAGCGGTGAGATGAGACTGCTCAGGGGTTTCGTTGACCCCTCGGTTGAGCCACCAATTGATACGTTCCACAGTTAGTGACTCCGGAAGATTCCTTTGTTGGCTCTTGGGGGGGGGGGGGAGTTCCTGCTCGTCACTGCGGAGGTCACTTGCCAACTCCTGTCGGCAAGTCGGATTGGAGACTGTCAACTCATGTTGACAGTCGTTGCTTGGGCCCTCTACGGGCTCCCGTAGAAGGCGGGGAGACGGAATTCCCCAGAAGACTCTATTCGCCTTTCTCTTCCAATAGTTCCGTTCCATCCAAAAAAAGATCCCCAAGGATGGCTTGATGGAGCGCCAAGCAGGATCTTTTTTAGGAGGCACCGAACTACTTTAATTAGTTTAACAAACGTCCACGTGAACCTCTTGATGGAGCAACACCGCAGGACGTTTGTTAAGTTAATGGTTGAGAAAAGCCGAGACAGAAAATGTTTAGGTGCGCCCTCGAGGAAGTCGAGAAGCAGAGTGAGGATTCATGGCCGAGACACGAGCTTTTATGGGAGGGCGCGCAAGCTCCTCCTACTCCGCAGTCGAGCCGTCTCTCCCACTCCTCACGGAAGTTGAGTAGAGGGGAGCCTCGTCGCCGAGTCCCCCACTACTCGGTGGCCGTCCAATCAGGGACCTCCTGAATGAGGATGGGTGCGTTGCTCCTACAAAGCCCCTGATTGGTTCGAAATTTCGCGTGCGCGACAGAATTAAAATTATTCGAGTTCCACATCTCTCTCTTGACCCAGCACTACATATTTGTTTATTACTGTTAATTTAATTCTAAATACTTACTTTTGAATCCGTGATTTGGCGCGCGATTCTTTATAGAAATTCCTTGCTTGTTATTGGTGCGCCGTCGCCGTGGCGCGGGGTGCGCGAACTAATTAGAGAAATCGCTTGGTCGCGATTGACGCGCGGCACCTGTGGCTCGGGGCGCGCGAGCTGATCAGGAATCTAAGGTTACATAGTTCTAAGATAAATTCGTATTACTAGTATTAATAAATATTAACTCGATATTCAATAAGTATAACTATTTAATATTGAAATTAAATTTATTATAATATCGTAGTTATACATATATAATATATTGCAACCAGCGGCTTTTGGCCGGGTTAATTATTATTGTTGATTCACCTACTCAACAATAATTGCGACCCTCAGCTTAAGGCCGGGTTAACTTTTATAGTTAATTTAATCAATTTGTCTTAATTATTAGTCTTAGAGATATAAATAAAAGGGGCTTCTTCTGGAGAAAAGACAAGATTCTATTTCCATTCACATACTTTGTTTTTATTCAGTATTCCCTGGCTAAACTATTTGTACATACAGGTTTCTAATCCCTAGTCTAGCTTATAAAAACTATGAACTCTAATCGTTCGAATGTGATTGCACTGATTTTCTCACTAGAGATAGTGCACCGGAAACTAAGCCTATAGAGATTGTCGATGCAAGCTGCACATCGGGCAGTTGCTTTCGTTATGCAATGCTAAGCTACTAGATGATATTAAAAATAGGTGAAAGGCACACCGGGCCTTCTAAGTATACAAAAATTAGACTAATGAAAATGCTCGATAGAAATGCATTAACTAAGTAGACACACAAAATACAGAATACTAATTAAGTAGGATAAAATACAATAAGAAATTTCCTCTGTCACGTAATCGTGAACTAAAGAGAAGTAAAGTAAATAGGTAGGTAATAAATACGCAGGATAAAATACTAGATTGAGTACGAGAAACGAGTCTCAATCTACAAATTAAAACGAATTTACGCGATGTGTAAAATGCTATAGTTTGTCCTTTATGCCGAGAGAACAAACTGCAAGTTTTCAAAATACGCTATCGTATTTTAAATCTGGCCTACACCTGATGGTTCAATGACCCAAACAGGTAATTGCTTTTCGTAGATTTTTCAACTCAGCTCGAAAGGACAGATGTGTCTAGTTTGATGCCGAGCCTCAAGCGATAAAACTTTGGATAATACCTCTAATAATGACCATTGTATCATAAAAGGGATTATCCTCAATTTTGTTAATTCGGCATCAAAATATTACACCTAATTTTATAACCTGTCGCTCAGGCCTCCCGGTCCTCGAGAAGCGAGGGAGTCGCTCGGGCACGTTCGCGTCCCTTCGCAGCTGAAGAATGTCGCACGCAGGTAGTTCTCTATTCTTCTCAACTTGGGGCGGAAGTGAGAAACGAACGCTTCTGAGTGCCTTTTGCTTTAAAAATAAAATCTTTAAAACTGCGAGATTTTATTTTAGAATATTTTGGCTTAAGTTTTGAAAACATAAGAAAATGAAATAGTCTCAAACTTGCCTTAACATTTGGTAATATGGACAGGGTCCCCCGGTACAACCAGGTTCTCTCTCGAAAACACAATTGTAAGTTAAGGAGAATAAACCGACGCGTTCAGATGATACCCGATAATTTGGACAGTTTCCCCCGGTATAACCAGGTTCGCTCTCGAGAATGCGGGTGTAATCTGAATTTATGATGGCGACGCGTTTGACTGATACCTGATAATTTGGACAGTTTCCCCCGGTACAACCAGGTTCGCTCTCGAGAATGCAGGTATAAATCAATTAGTATTTCCTCAATAGGAATTTACGATTAGACGCGATCAATTGATCCTTGATAATTTGGACAGTGTCCCCCGGTATAACCAGGTTCGCTCTCGAGAATGCAAGGATAAATTGACTTTAGGTTACGCACGATAAAAAAGCACAAATACAAATTTTAACACAATAGGAAAATGCTCAAAATACTCACCAATGAAATAAACTGTGGCACAAATAAGGCTCTAATGAGGCAAAAATAAGGCAGACGCCCAGAATCGCTCGTAAGTCGCTTTGGCTAGCACAGCTAGAAACGCAATCGAAAAATGCCTGAAATCCTCGGTTAGACCGAATATTTCAAGGCAGGCAGTAGTGCAGCAATGAAAGGTTTCCCCTTCTGTCCGCACCACTAAGAGATTTCGACCCTATGATCTTTAGCTGTGGTAGGCAAAGATCAAAAATAGAGTGGCGTTTTTCGCCCGGGGCTCGCTTTTTATTTACTCTGCCCTCCCACGCTTACGTAAGATCGTTTGCGTAGGAGTTCTCGAGTTTGCGCTTTAGAGTTTCTCCTGTGGGATGCTTCCCTTAGAAAGTATCACAGGGGAGAAACTACTATTGCCTATTTTTAGAAACCCCTTGTAACTCGGGGGTTACAATATATATGGGTAATATTCACGAAACTGTACACCTTTGCGGCTTCGGCTATTACACATAGAAAAAAGTCAAACCAGGTATTAGACTTGTAATATTTTATCGTGCAATAACTTCATTCAATTTTTTACCACGAAATAAGTGCACCTTTTGATGAATATTTACACTATATTGCGTAAAAAATATCCAAAATGTCAGCTCCGTAATTGTCCCAAATTAAAATATTTTGCACAAATCCATAAAATTTATTTCACTAAGTTAATGTTACCTTCCAGTATCTATGTTATTTAAATCCAAGTATATAGTTGATTTTTAAGTGCGCTACCATGTTACAGAAATGACTATTGAAGTTTCTAAATAAAGCGATGCACTTTGTCACATCATATTTCAAATAATTTTGTCTATTATACTTTCTCACGATTTTCAAATCTCGCGGTTCATTTAAACGCCATCTACTGACATTATTTCGAAGACTGACTCTCAAACTATCTAACCAACGCTCGATTGAATTTTTCTTATTCGAAATCATTCGTCGACTGTGATGGTTTGTTTAAAAAACAGTCCGTACAAAAAAGCCAGTCAGCTCCAAAATGCAATAAATCGCTTAAAGTAAATTAAGTCTATCAGTGAT
This sequence comes from Andricus quercusramuli, assembly GCA_932178445.1. Lineage (NCBI taxonomy): Eukaryota > Metazoa > Arthropoda > Insecta > Hymenoptera > Cynipidae > Andricus > Andricus quercusramuli. Next base: position 8,112 of record CAKNXH010061000.1, on the reverse strand, counting down.
TTTGAGTTTTTTTACAGTTACAGTCTAGACACAAACAGCCGGTATGCGGCAAAAAGTAGAAGTTAAGAAATCAAGAGAAAAATACAAGTTTAGTTGTGAATGTCAGCTCCATAATGGTCAGCTCCATAATGAAAATATTACGGTTTCTGATAAAATTTATTAGGGTGGCCTCCCATGGCAGCTCCAAACTTGGCGCAAAACGCATAACCGCAAATCACCAGCCATTGCAGCCAATGACTGTGTTTCTGTGGATTACTAGGTGAATATCATTGGCTGAATCATCTAGTGATTTGACGTTTTGCGCCAAGATTGACGCTGCCATGGGACCGTCACCCTTATTACTGGTGAAGTTTGCAAACATTTTTCAAAGGACAATTAAGCTACACTATATCCAAAAAGATATGTGTAAAATTAAGAAAAAGTAAAGCAGATGTTAAAAATGATCAACCTACAACTCAGGGAAAAAGTGTACAATACAAGAGTCTCAAATCTAAAAAAAGACCAAAAAAATCTGCAAATATTGATGCCTCAGCAGTTCGATCAAAAACATTTGTATGAAAAAGAATTAGAAACAAGTTATTATCTCTTTTCTGCAATTACTGAGTTCAGTTTTAACTAATGAACTTATCATTTTCCAAGTTAAATAAAGACCTTTAAATAAATCATCATATTGCTCATTAACTCTAATTAAGAGTATTATAATCTTTAGAAAACTGTTGTTTTTTGTGTTTGAGCGGCCAAATAAGTTACTATAGTTATCATTAAATGTTAAAATACGTGTAGTTTAATCATTAAAATCTTGAAGTTCTGTTTTGTATAGTTTATTTTGAATAAATGATATTTTTGTATTTATTAAATAGACTGAAAATTTCTTTACCTGTCGCTTCTACAACCCTATAACTTTTGTATTTAATTATGAAGCAGCGAATATTGAAGAAACTAAGTTTACTCATCCACATTTTATGTAAAAAAATGTACTTGAAGTTGTAATTATTCATCAACCTCTGATAATTTGATTTTCATGCTCAGTATTTATAATATTTACTTTACTTTTCATGTGCTTAGTTTTTTGTTTTGTACTTTATATTATCAAAATATACTAAAGAAATGCATATTATATGAAGAGAAAATCGAATTGAAAGTATTTTTTAAATCAACAAGTCTATTTATAATGAAAACACATTCATACAAATGGTCAGCACCATAATACAGTGGTCAGCTCCGTAATGTGTAGTTTTTGAAAAAGTGTCTATAATAGATTGTTTTACAAGGTTGTACTGAAAATAATGCCTCATTTTCGTAAGTAATGTATTTTCAAAGTAAAAAAAATATTTACTGCGCAAAAAAAATGCAATTAAAAATTTTATGATTTTAGTTACAAAAGTGTACAGTTTCGTGAATATTACCCATATATATATATTTTTTTTTTTTTCAAATTTTCTGGAACTGCGATTTTCGGGCAGCAGTCTCTGTTGCTCAGTAGCGACCTGAAATTGTTCTCCAAGACTTCGAGAAACGAACTATATTCGTGATCGAATTCTCGGCTCCGTCCGAATACAACATCACTGCAAAGGAGAAAGAAAACGAGGAGAGGTATCAAGACCTTGAAAGAGAGTTGCAACGACTGTACCCAAAATATTCGGTACGAGTAATTGTCCTTGTGATAGGTGCTCTCGGAGGTGCGAAATTATCACTGGTTCGTAACCTTAAAGCCATACCCGTGTGCCAAAAACATGCCAAGGCACTTGCGAGATGGATGAAGAAAGCTGTCATTTTTGGGTCGCTTCGTATCCTCAAGACACACGAGGATTTCGCCGGCCTGTCGTTGTGATTTCGTCGTGCCCTGTGACCACCCATCTCACGGTTGTGAGACGTGGCCATAGGTGTGATTTACCGCGGTTCTACCGGGGGCTATGGACATTTTTCAGATGGCGGTTGCTCTTAGTGGGACCCTGCGGCGGTTGTTTAACTATTTTTTTTTAATTATATATACACTTCTGGAACTACGATTTTCGGGCAGCAGTCTCCGTTACGCACTCG
>CAKNXH010060999.1:3660-48747 GCA_932178445.1 Andricus quercusramuli | reverse complement strand
GATTTTGTTTAAAATTCGTCTTTTTTAGTCGAAAATTAATCTTCTTGCTTGAAAATTCATAATTTTTGATTAAAACTGCAACTGTTTGGGTCTTTTTTCTTTGTTTTTAAGAAACATACCATTTCTCCCCTTTTTTCACTTAAATGCCTGCTAAATTAATAGAACCCAACATGGAAAATCAACTACTTTTGGTTGAAAAGTCTACTATTTTATTAGTTGTTTAGAATTCATCTCGTATTGTGGAAAATTCAAGTATTTGGTTGGAAATTGTATTATATCTGTTGAAAATGCAACTATTTTGTTAAAGTCTTCTTTTTTTGTGAGAAATTCAGCTAGTTGGATGAAAGATTAACTACTTTGTTAACAATTCATTTTTTTGGTTGAAAATTCATCTCCATGTTTGAAAATATAATTAGTTGATTTTTAGAAAATTAATTTTCCAGGTTAATAAATCATCTTTTGGGATGAACTCTTTTGTTGATTTTTTTTTATATTCGTCATTTTAGTCGAAAATGTAACTTTTCTGTTGAATATTCGTTTTTTTTTGTTGAGAATTAATTTTTTTTAAACCAACGATGTAACGATTCCATTTTTGGATGAAAATTGATTTTTTTTTATTGGTAATTGACCTTTTCTAGTTGATAAATCATGGATTTTGTTTAAAATTCATCTTTTTTAGTCGAAAATTAATCTTCTTGTTTGAAAATTCATCATTTTGGATTAAAAATGCAACTGTTTGGTTCTTTTTTCTCTGTTCTTAAGAAACATACCATTTCTCCCCTTTTTTCGCTTAAATGCCTACTAAATTAATAGAACCCAACACGAAAAATCAACTACTTTTGGTTGAAAAGTCTACTATTATATTAGTGGCTTGGAATTCTTCTCGTATTGTTGAAAATTCTAGTATTTAGTTGAAAATTGTATTATATTTGTCTAAAATGCAACTATTCTGTTTAAGTCTTTTTTTTGGTAAGAAATATAGCTAGTTGGATGAAAGATTAACTGCTTTACTAAAAATTCATTTTTTTGGTTGAAGATTCATTTCCATGAATCCATAAAAAATTATCTTTTGGGATTCATTCTTTTGTTGGTGTTTTTTAAGATTCATCATTCTAGTTGAAAATGTAACTATTTTTCTGAAAATTCGTTTTTTTTTTGTCGAGAATTAATTTTTTTACCAACAATGTAACTATTCCATATTTGGTTGAAAATTGATATTTTTATTGGAAGTTGATCTTTTCTAGTTGAGAATTCATGGATTTTGTTTAAAATACGTCTTTTTTGGTCAAAAATTAATCTTGTTGCTTGGAAATTCATCCTTTTGGATTAAAAATTCAACTGTTTGGGACTTCGCTTCTGTTTTTAAGAAATATACCGGTTCTCCCCTTTTTCCTCCTTAAAAATAAAAAATAACATTTTTTGGACAAAAGACACAAGCTACGAAAAAAATAATAAACCAAAAGTTGTTAACCCAAAAAAGCTACAAATTTGTTATTAATTATTTTGTGATAGGATGCGTGGTTTTTGTTTTATTAGTAAAAAACATTAAAAATAAAAAATTTTCATTTTTGGGCAAACGAGACAAACTATGAAAAAAATGGATTGAAAAAACTTGCTCATCCAAAAAAGAGCTACAAATTTGTCGTTAATAATTTTCCGATAAGATGCGTAGTTTTTGTTTTAATCGTAAAAAATAACATAAAAAAATTAAGTTTTTCGGAAAACGACACAAGGTACGAAAAAAAATTCATATACAAAAGTTATTCACACAAAAAGACCAACGAATTTGTTCTTAATAATTTTTAGATGGAACTAGTAGATTTTCTTTTAATCTTAAAAAACAGATTAAAAATAAACAAATTAAACTCTTGGAAAAAAGATACAAGAGACGAAAAAAATGGAAGGACAAAAGTTGTTCAGCCAAGAAAGATCTACAAATTTTTTATAAACTTTTGTTATAAAAATATATTTTAAAAAAATTACCTTTTTTTGAAAAAGGACACAAGCTACAATAATATTTTATTTGAAGAAATTTGTCACCTAAATTATATTTACAAATTTATGGAAAAACGACAGAAAATGCAATAAAATGTTTAATAATACATTTTTTTTTTCTTATAGGATGCGCACTTTTTTCAATTATAAAAACAATACAATGAAAATACGCGTGTTTTAATACCAACGCATATTATGAATTGTAATAATATAAATTTATTGAAATTATACATTTTTCAGGGTAGCTGAGAATAAATTCTAATGGAAAATAAGAAACAAATATTAAAGTAATCAGGATAAATAAAAGTTGTACTTAATATTGCTATATCTGAATAAACAATCCCACTCCGAGGTACAGAAATAAATGTAATATACATTTGTTATAAAAGTGTTGAACTTAATGTAGAAAAGTTCACATTTTGGACAAAAGAGAATTCACAATCGCCAAATTAAAGTTTTCGATTTTTAGTTGAAAATTCAAATATTTTCTTGAAAATTCATGTATTTGGCTTAAAAATCATCTTTCTTGGTAGAAAATTAATCTTTTTGGTTAAAAATTTATCTGTTTTGGTTGAGGATTCAACTATTTTGTTAAAACTCAATTTTTCTGGTTAAAAATTCAATTGTCTTCTAAAAGATTCAACTATTTGGCTTGAAAAGTCAACTGTTTGGTTAAAAATTTAACTATTTTGTTGCAAATTTGTCTCTTTTGTTTGAAAGTTCGACTATTTGGTTTAAAATTTTTCTTTTCGGGTTTAAAAGTTAACTGTTTTCTAAAAAATTTGACCTTTTAGTTTGAAAACTCAACACTTGTTGAAAATTCATCTCTTGAAAAAAAATCTATCTATTTCAACTTGAACTTTATTTTGGAGAATTTATTCCCCTTTTTCGTAAAAATCAGCCTATTTATCTTTTTTTTGAGATCATTTTGGACTGTAAAGTCTGCAGTTACTATCAGTAAAAAGTGGATAATCTTCCGAAAACTCCACCTCAAAGTTTGGACTTTCCATTGCTCGTGGAATTTCCTTTTGGGTTCTTAAGAAATACGGTAATAAGGCATTTTTGCCACACAAACAGAAAAATTTGTTATTGCTATTTTAAGCTTTTTCAAAGAATTGTTTAAAAATAATTCTAAAAATATTGATTCCACGAAAAAATACTTGGAAGAAAAATTGAAGATTTTGAAAAAATGGATTTTTTCACTTCGTATATTTTTCTCTAAACTGAACAGTTTTTGAACAGAATTAAAAAAAAAGTATAGGTTAAAAAATTTATATTACTTTTTCATCTATATACGAATGAGACCTTAAAATTTAGTAAAAAGGAATATTTTTGTTAAATAAAAAAAGTTAATGTAACAAAATAAAATACAAATAAAATAAAAATTGTCCAAGATACCTAATCGTTTCGTGAATCTGTAACTTGGAATTTAAAATTTCAATTGGAAGCTGCAAGATTTTAAACTTGAAAGTTTTTAAATAAAAATTTTTGTTTTGAAATGGGCATCTTATGGCAACTAAAAATAAAACATTTCATTTCAGGTGGCGACTCAGGGCGGGTAGTAATATGGAACATGGAACCAGTAACCGATGAAGCTGCAGAATTAGACCAAAACATTCCAAAAATGTTGTGCCAAATAGACAATCATCTCGGTAAGGCCAATAAATATAAAGTTCCTAGTATAAGCAGTAGACCAAGTGAAGATTTCTGTACAAATTAGACTAGAGTTTAATTTTTTAATAAATTTCACAGTGTATCTACTCACCTAGAACACCTGGAATTGTCAGGGAATTTTTATATACCTGGAAAAACCTGGAAATGTCAGGGATTTTTTTTTAAGTTAGGGAATTTTTTCGAGAGCGTGCTTAAATTTTGTTTCAATTTTAGCATACAATTAAATGGCAGCATTTTTTATTTGTAAAGTACATTTATATTAATGGAATTAACTATTTTTTTTGAAAATTAGTTGTTTTTTTTTGTTGAAAATTAATTTTTTAAACTGAAAATGCAATGGTTTGGTTGAAATTTTTTTTCTCTTCACTGAAAAATCTTTGTTAGTTGATGATTCAACTCTTGCTGAAAATTCGTCTTTTTGGTAGAATTCAACTTTTTAAATTTAAAATTTAAATATTTTTTGGTGAAATATCAGCTATTACATTTTTCGTTGAAATTTCATCTTTTTGGGATGAAAATTTAAGTACTCGGTTGAAATTTAAATGATTTTGTTAAGAACTAATTATTTTGGTTGAAGATTCATCATGTTAAATGAAAATTTATCTGCTTGGTTGACAATGAATTTTTTCTAACTGAAATTTTATCTTTTGTAGTTAAAAATTTGTGTGTTTTTTTTTCGAAATTCGTGTTTTTTTTTTGTAGAAAATTAATAATCATGGTTAAAGACTCGTATTTTTCGTTAAAAATTCAACTATTGCAGTCAAAAATTTATCATTCTAGTAAAAAATTAATCTTATTGGTCGAAACTTCAACTATTTCAGTTTAAAATTCATCTCTGGTTGAAACCCAATTTTTCAAACTGAAAATTGATCTTTTTTAGTTAAAAAATTCATGTTTCTTTTGCGGAAAATTCGTTTGTTTTTTTTTTGTAGAAAATAATTGAAAATTCATCTCTTCAGTTGAAAATGTAACTATTTTGTTGAAAATGTTTTTTTTATAACTTCAAATTATTTTTTAAACTGAAAATTTTAACTAATCTAGTTGAATATTCCATAATTTTAGTTGAAAATTCATCTGTTTGGTTGAAAATTAATTTTTTAAACTGAAAATTTATCTTTTTCGATTGAAAATTTATGTTTTTTTGTTCAAAATTCATGTTTTTTGGTAGAAAATTAATCTTCTTGGTTGAAACCTCATATTTTTTGTTGAAAATTCAATTATTCCAGTTGAAAATCCATCAGTTCAATTAAAAATTCATCTTATTGTTTGGTAATTCGACTTTTCCAGTTGAAGATTCATCATTATGGTTGAAAATAGAACTATTTTGTGGAGAATCATTATTTTTGTTGATGAACATTATTTTTTTTAACCAAAATTTCAACTATTTATTTTAAAATTTGTTATTTTTCTGTTTAAAATTATTTTCAAACTGAAAATTTAACTATTGAATTTTGGGTTGAAAATTTATCTTTTTCAGTTGAAAATTCTTTCTCGTTGAAAATTCCACTACTTGCTTGAAAGCTAAACTCCTTTGTTGTTTTTTTTTGTTTTCATTCAAAGTTCCATTATTTAAATTGAAAATTCATCTCAAGTTAAAAATATAACTGTTTTGTTGAGCTTTAAAAATTACAAGGGATTTCAAAATATTTTACAGGATTTTAAATATTTAAGGGCATTTTTAATAGATTTCAAGGGAATATAAAGATTTTATGATAAATTAAAAAATTCCAAATAATTTTCAAGCCCTTTAAAAAAAATTTCAAGGGTTTTCAAAATGTTTCAAAGGATTTTAAATATTTTAAGGGATTCAAAGATCTCTTAAGGTACATATTTCAAGAAATTGCATAGGTTTTGAAGAATTATAAAGATTTCAGGATATTTTAAAAGATGACAAGGAATTGTGAATGATTTAAGTAAGTTGAAGGGGTTTCAAAGAATTTTAGAGATTTTAGGGTATTTTAAAAAATTTCCAGGAATTTTCAAGAGCTTTGAAAAATTTCAGGGGATTTCAAAAGACTTTACAGGATTTGAAATATGTTAGAACATTCTTAATAGGTTTCAATAATTTGAATTGATTCCAAAGGATTTAAAAATTTTAGGTCCTTTTTAAAAATTCCAAGTATTTTTCAAGACCTTTAAAAAGTTTTATGACATTTCTAAAGATTTTAATGGATTTGAAATAGTTTAGGGTATTTAAAAAGATTCCAAGGAATTTTCAATTAATTTCACTAATTTAATGAGATTTCAAAAGATTTGAAATTTTTTGGGATATTCTAAAAGATTTCCAAGTCATTCTCCAGCCCTTTAAAAATGTTCAAGGGATTTCAAAAGATTTCAAAAGGATCCAAAGGATTTCACATATTTTAAGGTATTTTAAAAGATTCCAAGACTTTTTCAAAAGATTTCAATTATTTGAAGGGATTCCAAATAATTTGAAAGATTTTAGGCTATTTCAAAAGATTTCAAAACTGTTAAAAAAAATGTAGAATAAATTTTCAAGAATTGGAATGATTTCAAGGGATTTAAAAAAATGTTCATAGGGTTTTAAACAATTTACTAGAATTTTGTAAGATATTGAACGATTTTATAGGGTCTATGAGGTTTTAGGATATTCTAAAAGATTCCAATGGGGCTTATATTATTTCTGAGGATTTCAATGATTATAAGGAATTTTAAAAGATCTCAAGGTATTTTAATGCATTATACCAGGATTTTCGGAAATTACATTACATTTCATGTAATTTCACGAGATTTTAGAATATTTTAATGGATTTAAAAGGATTTATTTACAAGAATTAAGGGATTTCACAGGATTTCAAAGGTTTTAAAATATTTCAAGGTATTTTCAAAGGAATTTTTAATTGATTTCAATAATTTGAAGGGATTTCGACGAATTTGAAAGATTTTAGGATTACAGCATTTAACTGCATCAGTTTCCAAAAATAAAGAAAGATGATCATTGTTAAATAAAGCTTACATATTCAATCGAGTATTCTTATAGAAGAAAATGTCACGAAATTAATTAGCTGTATCCCAATTTTTATTAGACCTGGTCAAGGGTATGATTCTGACACCTTTTTCCATCAGTAGATAATCGTTTCTGGTATTGCTCCTGGTCAAGTCAGAATACTAAATTCTGGATAATTATAATTTATCATCAGTATGCTTATAATTAAAATTAATTTATTGAGTAAATAATAGTTGAAACTATGATTATTTCACAAAAAACGCAAAAGTTTTAATTATTGACATTTTTTCTATCTCTGATATTTCGTAAGATTGGTATGATTGGTACGAGATGTTTAATCTTCATACAATTTAACCTGACTTGCGATGACAGAAAAGTGCAGCTTTTTTGCATACCTTATTCCTAAAAAATATATCTTTTCCGAAAGGCTCCTTAAAACACAATTAAAATTTATGAGCTTTTTAATAAATAATAATTTACATTATTTTCTTACTTTGTCATTTGAAATAATTTGAATTTAAAAACTTCACAAATCAAAATAAACAAACAAACACAACCTTTAACTTAAAACAACTACGAGACAGTCGCAGAACTGCCAATTTTGACAGACAATTTTGGTAATTTTCCGATTATCTACTGTTGGTTATCTACTTTTGGAAAATTTAATATCCAATAAAAAGTCCTTAAATATTTTTAAATATCAAAGAAAGAACACTTTGTATTAATATTATTCATTAAACTTCAAGGTTTGATTCTAATCTATAAACATGTCATAAAAATGTTTAATTAAATTAAAAAGTTTGAATAAAGAAGAGATGAAAATTTTTTTCAGGTTAAAGTAATTTGTTTTGCTCTCACTCATTAATTAATTATAAAATTTCAATGAAACTTCGTCAGAAGATATCCTTGCTGAAACGTTATTCTAACAAGAGTGATGAACATTTTTTGTCAGTTTTCCAGTCAATTAAGATTATCTACGGTAAATCATTATCTACTGTAAATAATTATCTACTGTAGGGTCGTTTCCCCTACTTTTAATAGATTTTAATAATTTGAAGTGATTCCAAAAGACTCGACAGATTTGAATGTATTTGTATATTGAACTGACCATTCTTCCTAATTCTAAAATTTTAATGAAACAGCCTGCGTGAACTGTGTACGATGGAGTAGCGGTGGACTATTAGCTTCAGGCGGTGACGACAAGCTCATAATGATCTGGAGATTAGCAGGAGGAGGCGGAGGCAGTTCCTTATTCGGTGGCAAAGCAGGAGTTGAAACCTGGAGATGTGTAGCTACTTTAAGATCCCACGAAGGTGACGTTCTTGATCTTGCTTGGGCTCCTCACAATCCTTGGTTGGCTTCAGCCTCCGTCGACAACAGCGTCATCGTCTGGGACGCCTCCAAATTTCCATCCATCATCGCCGTCCTAAAAGGTCACACGGGCCTGGTAAAAGGCGTCACATGGGACCCCGTTGGAAAATATTTAGCATCCCAGTCTGATGATAAAACTCTGAGAGTCTGGCGCACAACGGATTGGGGTGAAGCTGCTCTCATCTCGGAACCTTTTGACGAATGTGGCGGCACGACTCACGTCCTGAGACTTTCCTGGAGTCCGGATGGTCAGTATTTGGTCTCTGCTCATGCAATGAATGGCGGAGGACCAACGGCTCAAATTATCGAGAGAGATGGATGGACTCAGGATAAGGATTTTGTCGGACACAGAAAAGCTGTTACTTGCGTTGTAAGTGTTTTTGTGTATTTAATCAGGGAACGTCCATCAATTACGTAACAGGGCTGGCTCGGAACGGGTTACTTTTTAGTAACTTAGTTACTTTTTTGATCTGTGGTTACTAAAAAGTTAATGATTTTATGAAAAGGTTACTTTCGGTTACATTTTTTTGTCGGAAATGACGAAATGAATTAATCCATTAATAGTATTATTTAAAAACTGGTAAAAAATGTAAAAACTCAAATTTTTCAGTAAATTTGGCACTTTAGAGTCAGGAAAATTAGGGAATAACAATAAAATAATGATCAGTTCGTATGTAAAATGTATAAGAAGGGCTATCAATTGAATTATTATGAATCTTGATCAAAATTGCAATTTAGCTAAAATTGCTAGTTTTTAATTCAAAATTTAAATCTTTTTTCTTGAAATATCGAATTATGTATTATATTTTTCGATGAGAGTTTATCTTCTTTCTTTGGAATTCTGTTAAAAGTTGAACAATTTTTGTCAAAACTTTATTTTTTTGTTGAAAATTCATCATTTTAGTTGAAAATTCGTCTTTTTGTAGAAAATTAATCTTCTGGATTAAAAGTCACCCTTTTGTCTATAAATACGTCAAAAAATATATAATTTTATTTGAAAATTCATCTTTTTGGTAAGAAATGTACTTATTTGGTTGAAAATTTGCCTTTTACGGTTAAAGATTTCCCTGTTTTCGTAAAAAATTCAACTGTTTTGTACAAATTGGTATTTTTGGCTTAAAAAATCAACAATTTGGTTGAAAAAAAACCTATTTTGACGAAAAATCGTCTTTTCAGAATGAATTCTACTGTTTTCTGTATTAAATTACAATCTTTTTTGGTTATTACATCAACTATTACATTTTTTGTTAACAATTCATCTTTTTTAGTTAGAAACATTCAACCATTTGTCTTTTTTGGTAAAAAATGTTTCTTTTTGGGTACCTTTTTGCCACATTATTGTTACTTTTCGGTTACTTTTTTGAGAAAAGTATGGTTGCTATTTTACTATTTTTTGAAGCTTGAGTAGTTCCGAGCCCTGATTAAGTAAGAGTGATTTTTGAAATGTTAAACTTCCTCCATCCCCTATTTTATGGATTCGTAAAATTTTTTAGTGACCCCCCACCTCCCTTGTTATGATAAGATTATATATTTTTTACTCAATATATCAAAAATACATAATTTTACGGTAAACGAGATTTCAAGAGATTTTAACAGATTTGACAGATTTCCAGTGATTTCGAAGTATTTTAACAGATTTCAAGGGATTTTTCGGGATTTCAAAGGACTGCAAACTATTTTAAAGAATTACACTTTTTACGGAATTTTACGAGATTTTTAAAGCTTTTTAGAGATTTCATGAGATCTCAAAGAATTTGAAAGATTTTGTGGTATTAGAAAAATTTTAGGGTATTTCAAACCATTTTAAAGGTTTACGAGAGGTTTCACAGATTTTTAATGATTTAAAAAGATTTCAAGAGTTTGATAAAATTACCTAGTAAAATTCGAGAGAGAATTTCCATTTCTTCAAGGGATTTTACAAGATTTTGAGGGATTTTAAGGAGGTTATCAGTTTTTCAGACATTTTACTATAGATTTCTTATGGACTTTAAGACGATTTGATGAATTTTAATATATTGTAAGGAATTTCAAGATATTCGAAAAGTTTTTCACGGATTTGAAAGATCTCAATGAATTTTAAAGGAATTTCAAAGATTTCAAGGGATCTCGTAAGATTTCGAAATATTTCGCGTAATTTCAAGAATTTTAACCGTATTAAAGGGTCTTACAAGTTTTTAAGAGATTTAAAAATAAGTCACTAGATTTGAGGGGATTTAAAAAGATTTGTAATGATTTTAAAGGATTTCAAGTGGTATAAACGGATTTTCTATAATATTAAGGAATTTCGAGGATTTTAATGGTTTTTAAAAGATTTTAACACATTTTAATATATTTCAAGGGATTTCAAGAGCTTCCGAAAGATTCCCATGGATTTTAAAGATTTTAATTATTTTTTAAGAGATTTCGAATATTTCTAGGGATCTCGTAAGATTTGGAAATATTTCAAGAATTTTAATAGTTTGTTTTTTAGAGATTTTAAGGGATTTTCACGGATTTTAAAGAATTGTTAGGGATTTTTATGGGAGTTTGAAAATTGCAAGTGATTTCAAGGATTTTTACATGTTTTAAAGGGTTTGAAGGGATTTTAAGAAATTTAAAAATAAGTTACTGGGGTTTAACAGATTTCTAGAAATAGCGGAATTTCAAAGGATTTCCTAATATTATAAAGGCTTTTGAAGAATTTTTAGGAATTTTAATGGTGTTTCAAATATTGTCATGGATTTTAATATACGGTAAGGGAATTCAAGAGATTCGGAAAGCTTTTCACGGATTTGAAATATTTCTGTGAATTTTAAAGGGATTTTAATAATTTCAAGGTATGTTGTAGGATTTCTAAATATTTCGCGGAATTTCAAGAATCTTAACAGTTTTTAGAGATTTTACGAGATTTTGACCGATTTAAAAGTATTATAGGTGATTTTTACGGGATTTTAAAGATTTTTGAGATTTTCACAGGTTTTAGAGGTTTTAAAAGATTTTAAGAGATTTAAAAATAATTCACGGTATTTCAAATGATTTTTTGTGATACCAAAGTATTTTCACGAATTTTAAAGTATATCAGGAGGTTTTCATGTAGTTTCGAAAGGCTTTAAAGAGATTTCTAAATATTCCAGGGCATTTTAAAGAATTTTAACGGATTTTAAGATAGATTTATATAGGAGTTTCGATGATTTTAAGAGATTTCGAGGAATTTTAATGGCTTTCAAAAGATTCTAATGGATTTTAATATATTTTAAGGGATTTCAAGAGTTTCGGAAAGTTCTTTACGGATTTTTGAGATGTCAGTGATTTTTTAATGTATTTCAAGCATTTCAAGGGATCTCGTAAGACTTCGAAATGTTTTGCAGTATTTCAGGAATTTTTAACTTTTAAAAAAATATATTTTAAGGGATTTTAACGGGTTTTAAAAGATAATGGGGGATTCGTATGGGATTTGGAAGATTTTAAGCGATTTCAAGGATTTTCGCAGGTTTGAAAAGGTTTTTAGAGATTTTTAGAGATTTCAAAATAAGTCACTGGATTTCGATGGATTTAAAAGGATTTAATTTGATACTAAAGTATTTGCACAAATTTAAAAATATATGTGGGGATTTTAATGAAATTTCGAATGATTGAAGAAATTTCAAAAGACTTAAGGGAATTTCAAGTGATTTGTAAAGATTTCAAAGGATTTTATGGAATTTTAACGGATTTTAAGAGATATAATAAGGTTTCGATGATTTTAAGGGTTTTCGAGGAGTTTTAATGGCGTTTAATACATTTTAATGGATTTCAGTGTATTTAATTTTAAAGAGATTTCAAAGATTTCAAGATATATTATAAGATTTCGAAATATTTTACGGAATTTCAAGGATTTTAACTGTTTTTTAAATAGATTTTAAGAGATTTCCACGGAATTTAAAGAATTATATAATATTTTTATGGGACTTGAAAATTCCAAACGATTTTAAGGATGTTCACAGGTTTTAAAGAGTTTTAATTTCTAAGGGATTTTTAGAGATTCAAAAATTCGGAAAGATTCACACGGATTTGAAAGATTTCAATTAATTTGACAGGGATTTCATATATTTCAAGGGACCTTGCAAGATTTCGGGATATTTCACTCTGCTTCGAGGATTTTTACCGATTTTGAGAGATTTAAAAGAATTGCCACGGATTTTAAGGTATTTTTATGAGGGTTTGAAGATTTCAAGCGACTTTTAGGATTATCACAGTTTCTGAAGGGTTTTAAGGGATCTTAAATGATTTCAAAATAAGTGACTGGATTTCAAAGGATTTTAAAGGATTTTAATCGATCTTTGGAGATAACGGAATTTCAAAAGATTTCCGAATATTATAAAGGAATCTAAGAGATTTCGGGGAATTTTAATGGTTTTAAATATTGTAAAGGATTTTAAAATTTTAAATCAATTTTTAAAGAATTTCGAGAGATCTTATAAGATTTCGAAATATTCCACGGAATTTAACTGAGTTTTAAATAAATTTTGAGAAATTTGCACGAAATTTAAAGGATTATGGGGTATTTTTATGAGAGTTTGAAGATTTCAAGCGATTTTAAGGATTTTCAAAGGTTTATAGGGTTTTAAGGAATTTTAAGAGATCAAAAATAATTCACTGGATTCTGATTATATCACTGATTTCTTATGATACCCAAGTATTTTCACGTATTTTGAAGGATATCAGGAGATTTTAATGAGATTTCAAAGGAATTTAAAAAGATTTCGAACAATTTCAGGGGATTTCCAGTGACTTGTAAAGATTTAAAAGGATTTTATGGAATTTTTATGGATTTGAAGAGATTTTAATATATTGTAAGGGCATTGAAGAGACTCGGAAAGTTTTTAACCGATTTTAAATATGTCTTAAAGATCTTATAGATGTCTTACAAGATTTCGAAATATTCCACGGAATCTGTAAGACATTCATAATTTATAACTTTTTAAATGGTTTTAAGGGATTTCCAGGAAGCTCAATTCAAAGGATTTCAACAATTTTGTCCTTTGATTTAAAATGTTCTAAATGAGTTTGTCAAGTTTCCAAAAGAATTCACGGGATTTCAAAGGATTGCAAAGATTTCAAGAATGATGTAACTCCTCGACTCAATATTTATTGGACGTATATAATATGAAATATTACATAATAAAACAAATAATGATATAATATGTATAATAGTATACAAAGTAATTCCATCAGCCAAGACAGATATTAATTAGTATATTTTTTAAAAATAATGAGAAAGAGAAAACTTACGTAAGAAATTCTCCCCCTCCCCCCCAAGTAAGGATTCATAAGATTTTCCGGACCCCCTTCCCCCGAAAAAGCCTTACGTAATTAATGGACGCTCCTTTACAGGTCTCAAGAGTCTAGTTCGCATTTGTATTTCGGTTATAACAAACATTTATCTATTACAGAGATTCAATGGCAATATTCTGCAGAAGAAACAACCAGGTTCTACAAAGCCACAGCAGTATTGTTGCGTCGCAATTGGATCGCGGGATCGATCTCTCTCGGTTTGGTTAACTTGTCTCAAACGACCCTTGGTCGTGGTTCACGAATTGTTTTCAAATTCGGTACTGGATGCCAGTTGGTCACCTTGTGGAATGAAATTAGCAGCTTGTTCCTGGGATGGAACTGTTGTCTTTATAGAATTTTCTCAACAGGAACTGGGACAGCCATTAGATCCTGCAGAGCAAGTAAGTTTCTTCTGCCAAATCAGTCGTGTTTACGAAGCCTGTCCGGAAAGTATCCGTCCTTCTGCTCTAACATTGTGCCCAGTTGTGCGATTGCCAAAAACAGGTATTTACCGTTTAGGGGGGACTCTTGTGAGGACCCATAACAAGTGACACAGACCTGCGACTCTTTAGTCGACTAGGGTACGCAGTTGCGTAAACATTTGAGCACGTACGCGTCGAATTTCAGGATGACGGATTGCACCGAACAGAGAGTGTGCATTAAATTTGGCCAAAAACTTGGCAATTGATGGTCGGGAACCATCGTTATCAGGGTGGCGACTTGATCGGGAATTTAATCCAAAAACCGGGAATTTACATCTGATTAGAGTTCTTGAATGCCCAAGAATTTATGTTGAACAAATGCTCTCGAGAATATGCTCAGCATTTAAGCTCGAATAGAGCATTTACACATCTTTTTACAAAAAAAAAATAGAGTGGAATAAACAAATACTTTTTTCAAATTACAGAGTTGCTGCAGGTCAGGTAATTCCAGAAAGTCGGGGAGTGTTAGGGAAAACCAAACAGAGTTAGGGAATTTTCAATAAATTAAAGTTGACATTAATTTTATTATTATGGTTGAAAGTCGCATATATTTGTTTGAAAATTAATCTGTTTTGCTTGAGGATTCAAATCATTTTGTAGAAAATTCATCTTTTTTGGTTGAATTCAAATATTCTTGGTATACAATTAAAATCCTTCTTGTGGTTAAAATATAATATATCATGTTTTTCGTTGAGAATTCATCTTTTTGGTAGAAAATTCAACTACTTAGTTGGAAGTGGAGCTACTTTGTTGAAAATTAATTTATTTGGTTGATGTTTCATCATTTCAGTTAATACCTCCTTCTTTTGTAAAAAATTCAATTCTTTTGTTGACAATAATATTTTCTAGATGAGGATTAATTGTTTTGGCTGAAAATTTAACTTTTAAAATGTTTAGTTCAAAATTTATCTTCTTAAGTTGAAAATTCAAATATCTGGTTTAAAATCTCTGCATTTTATTGAAAACTCGAATTTTGTGGGAGAATATTTAATCTTCTTGGTGACTAATTCACCCTTTTGGTTGAAATTTTTGTTGTTGTAAATAAGTACTCTCTCATGAGTTGAAATTTAATCTTTTTGGTTAAAAATTAATTTCTTTGGTTGAAAATTCGATTGTTTTTTGTTTGAAAATTTATTTGACTGACTGAAAATTACCCTACTTTATTTTTGGTAGAAAATTTATCTTTTTAGTTTTAAATGCATGAATTTGGTTGAAAATTAAATTTTTTGTAGATGAAGATTCATAATTTTAGTTGAAAATTCACTTTAGCTATTACATTTTTGGTGGAAAATTGACCTTTTTTGATAGAAATATAATATTGTTCGTTAAAAAATTATCTGTTTAGTAGAAAATTCAACTATTCTGTAATATTTTTTGTTTAGAATTTGTTTTTTTTTTCTATTGATAGAAAATTCGTTTTTTGGATTGAAAAATCCTTTATGTGGACAAAACTTCATATTTTTGGATGAAAATTACTTAATTGTGATTAAAAAATAATTTCATTGGTTGCAAAATCGTTTATTTTCAGCTGGAAATTGATTTTTTAAACTGAAGATATAACTATTTCATTTTCACTTAAAAATTCATATTTTTATTTTAAAATTTATTCATTTTGCTAAATACTCGTTTTTTTATTTACTTTTATAACTGCTAATTGAAATATGTATTAAATTTTTGTTTTTTAAATTTATCTTTCTTAGTTTAATATTGAATTATTCTGTTGAGTTCATTTTTTTGTTTTGAAAATTGATTGACTTAACCAAAATTTTTTTGTTTGTTTTTGGTTAAAAATCATTTTTTTGTTATAAAAAAAAATATCTTTTTTTGAAAATTCGTATTTTTCGGTTCAATATTTATTTTTCTGCCACTTTAACTAATCTAATCTTGCTTGAAAATTGATTTTTTTTAGATGAAAATTCATGAATTTTGTTGAAAATGATTCATCTTTGGTATAAAATTGATCTTATGGGTTGAAAATTCAATCAAAAATTTGGTAAAACATTCATATTTTTGTTTGAAGATTCATCATTTTAGTTAAAAATTCATTTCTTTGGTTGAAAATTAATTTGTTGTTGTTGAAGATTCAGCGATTTAGTTGAAAATTCACTTTAACTATTACATTTTTTGTGGAAAATTTACCTTTTTTAATAGAAATGTCATCTTTTTCTTTAAAAAATGATCTGTTCAGTCGAAAATTTAACTATTCTTTTTTTTTTTTTGTTAAGAATTCATTTCTATCATTGAAAAAAAAACTGTTTATTTGAAAATCCGTTTTTTAAAATAGAAAATTCATCTTTTTGATTGAAAAATCCACTATTTGGACAAAATTTCATATTTTTTGTTGAAAATTCATCATTGTGGTTAAAAAATAATTTCTTTGGTTGAAAATTCGTTTATTTTTTGTTTGAAAATTAATTTTTTAACTGAAAATATAACTATTCCATTTTTCGTTGAAAATTTATATTTTTACTTGAAAATTAATCATTTTTGCTGAAAACTCGTTTTTTTTTTTAATTTACCTTTCCAACTGCAAATTGACATATGTATTATATTTTTGGTTCGTAAATTCATCTTTTTTAGTTTAATATTGATATATTTTGTTGAGAATTCAATTTTTTAAAATTGATTGTCTTAAATGAAAATTTAATTCTTCTGTTTTTGGTTAAAAAATAATTTTTTTTGTTATGAAAAAAAAATATATTTTTTTAATTCGTTTTTTTGTGGTTAAACATTTATTTTTCTGACATTTTAACTGTTCTAATCTTGGTTGAAAATGCATGTTTTTTAAATGAAAATTCATTAATTTTGTTGAAAATGTGTCCTTTTCGATAGAAATCGGATTTAGAAGAAAGTAATTTAAAAGAATCCCTGTTCCAAGTCAGAATTTGTCACAATTTGAAAGTTCCCTCTTCCAAATTTTAGATAAAGAAAGTACTTCAAGTGAGTTTTAGAGTAGAAGTAGTATTTGAAAGGAGAAATATTGCAGAATTTTGATAGAAAATTTTGTGACATTGTTTAAACTCTTTTGTTCAAAAATAATTCTTTGGTTGAAGATTCATTATTTTAATTGAAAATTTATCTCTTGATGAAAACGTAACTTTTTAACCTTGTTGAAAATATATATTTTTTAACTAAAAATTTAACTATTCTTATAGACAATTTAACTATTTTTCTGAAAATCCGTTTTTTATTAACAATTCGATTTTTAACAGAAAATTTAACCATTCTATTTTTCGTTCAAAATTTATCTTTTTTGGACGAAAATTCAACTATTTGGTTGAAAATTGATGTTTTCATTTAGAAATCAAACTAGTTGTTTCAAAATTTATGTACTTTGTGAAAAATTTGCCTTATTTGTAGAAAATTCATCTTTATGGTTAAATTGATCTTTTCGGTATAAAATTCAACTATCCCAGTTGAAGATTCATCATTTTTTGAGTTGAAAATTCATCAGTTCGGTTGAAAATTAATTCCTTCAACTGAAAATTTGAATTTCAATTTTTGGTTGAAAATTGATCTTTTCTTTTTCAAAATTCAACAGTTTGGATGACATTTAAAAATTTTTTTTTCAACAGTTTTTCAATTGAAAGTTCAACTATTTCGTTGAAAATCCACATGTTTTGTTATAAATTGATTTTTTTAATATAAAATTATATTTTTCTTTGCAAGTTATTCTTCTTGTTTAAAAATGCTCAATTTCGGTTTCAAATTCAAGTACTCCAGTTAAATATTTATCATTTTATTTGAAAATTCATCTTTTAGGATGGAAATAAAATTACTTGGTTGAAAGTTAAACTCTTTTGTTAAAAATTAATTTTGTTGGTTGAAGATTCATCATTTTAATTAAAAATTCATTTTTAAAGTTGAAATATAAGCTATTTTATTAAAAACTTATTTTTTCTTTGGATGAAAAGGAATTTTTTTGCCAAAAATTTAACTATTTTGTTGAAAATTTGTTTCTTTTTTGGTTAAAAATTATTATTTATGTGAACTGAAAATGTAACTATTATTCCAGTTGAATATTCCATAATTATAGTTAAAAATTTATCTCTTTAGTTCAACATTAATTTTTTGACTAAAAATTTAATTATTTAATTTTTGGTTAAAAAATTATATTTTTTAGTTGACAATTCATCTTCTTTGATAGAAATTAATCTTCTTTTTTATTAAGAATTAGATTTTTAACAGAAGATTTAACTATTCTATTTTTGGTTCAAAATGTATCTTTTTTTTGGGTGAAAATTCATTTATTTGGTTGAAAATTGATATTTTCATTTAGAAATAAAACTAGTTGTTTCAAAATTTATGTACTTTGTGAAAAAATTGCCTTATTTGTAGAAAATTAATCTTTATGGTTAAATTTATCTTTTCGGTATAAAATTTAACTATCCCAGTTGAAGATTCATCATTTTAGTTGGAAATTAATTCCTTCAACTGAAAATTTTAATGTCCATTTTTGGTTGAAAATTGATTTTTTATTTTTTTAAACTCAACAATTTGGATGAAAATTTGTCTTTTTCAATTGAAAATTCAACTATTTCGTTGAAAATCCACATGTTTTGTCAAAGATAGTTTTCTTTTAATACAAAACTATCTTTTTCTTTGTAAGTTATTCTTCTTGTTTAAAAATGCTTAATTTCAGTTTCAAATTCAAGTACTCTAAATATTTATCATTTTTATTTGAAAATTCATCTTTTTTGGTAGAAATTAATCTTCTTGGTTGAGAATTCTTCTTTTTGATTAAAAATTCAATTATTCTAGTTAAAAATTCATAATTTAGCTGGAAAATCAGCTTTCTGGTTCAAACTTCAACTATTCCAGTTAAAGATTCACAATTTTAGTAGAAAATTCAGCACTTTGTTTGAAAAAGTACCCGTTTTTTGTGGAAAGTAATTTCTTTAACTGAAAATTTAACTTATTCCAATGGATATTTCATAGTTTCCGTTCAAAATTCCTCAGTTTGGTTGAACATTAATTTTTTGTTTTAGTTGAAAACTCATCTTTTTGGTTTAAAATTCAACTATTTCAGTTGAAGGTTCATCATTTTAGTGGAAAATTCATCAGTTAGGTTGAAAATTGAACTATTTTCTTGAAAATCCGTTTTTTTTTGTTTTAAAAAATTAACTTTTTCATCTAAAAGTTTAACTATTTTATTTTTTGTTGGAAATTGATATTTTTAGTGGAAAATTGAAGTATTTGTTTCAAAATTAATTTATTTTGTCATTTGTTGCTCTGTTGTGTTGAAGGATTTTTATAATGAACGTAATGAATTAAAATAAATGTTTGCGTTTAGCCGCAAATATGAATATATTATTTTTCAGTTGACCCGGAAAATTCAAAAATTTGACCGGGAAATGACTGGGATTTTGAAATCGTCCGCCGAATCGCCACCCTGGTTATGATTCGGAAAGTGTATGGTGATAAGTATATGAGTGATAATTAAGGAGTGGCTTAGGCGATTTAAAAGTGGGGTTTGCTGCAGTGGAAAGTGACCCTCGCTCTAACAATGGCCAAAACACCTCAAAATTTGGAACGAGTGCGAGTGGAATTCCAAAAACTATTGTTTGGAAATATTGAGCCAAGTTTTGTGGATGAGCCGCGTGTCTGCAAAATTCTTTCCACGGCTGCTGACGGAAGACCAAAAGAATTATCGAGTGGAAGCCGCCCAGGACAAGTTGGAATCAATCAGAAACAGCCCGGAAATGTTCAAAAAGGTGGGGACGAAACATTGGTTTATGACCATGACCATGAAACAAAGGCCCATTCTTCGCAGAGGAAGACATCTGGATCCCCGAGAGCAAAGAAATCGTGCTAGATTCGGAACAGAATCAAGGCAATGCTCATTGTTTTCTTCGACCAGGAAGATGATGTGCACCATGAATACGCTTCAAAAAGTGATATGTTAAACAAAGAATACAGAGTATTACAAAGATGTTCTGAGGCGGTTACGTGACTGGATCCATCACCACGATAACGCACCTGCCCATTCATCGCAGCTCATTCAGCAATTTCTGGTGAAACACGGCCTTTTACAACTTCGGCAGTCCTCGTTCAGTTCTCACCAGGCTACCTGTCATTGCTGGCAGTTTCACAAATTGAAGTATCCTCTAAAAGGAAAATTATTTCAAGACTAAGGGGAAATAAAACAGAATGCGACAAAGCAGCTGTTAGCCATTGCGGAAGGTGACTCAGGAGTGTTTCCGAAAGTGGGAGAATCGCTGGAAGAAGGTTGTGGCTTCCAAAGGGAGTACTTTGAAGGGTATATCATCTTCATTGACGAGAATTAAGTCTTACTCCTGGCACACCACAAGGTCGGATACTTTCCGGGCAGACCTCGTAGTTTGCTTCATCTCTTTTCAGTTTAGCTTCCATCTAACTCATTTTTCTAACTTCAATGTTATTGTATAGAGTATTCTTCATGAACGTTTGTACGGAAAACCATTGATCCAAGGTGGAGGTTGCACGGTGATGGAGGCTCCGGAACTTCTGAACGTGAAGCCTCCCACACCTCAGCCACAGCCTCAGTCAACCAAACCAGTGAACTCTGTTCCAACTGTAACGGCATCAACACCAGTCAAGGCTCCTATTAATAAGCAGATTGAAACTAGAACTTCGGACGGCAGGAGAAGAATCACTCCTATGTTTATTCCACCTCCGTCTGATATAATGTATGTCTCTTACTTCGAACAGGGTTGCTACAGATCAGGGAATTCCGGAAAGTCAAGAGAATTTAAAACTGATCAGGGAATGTCAGGGAAAACCTCAAAGAGTCAGGAAATTTTCGATAAACTGTAAAATACCGTATGATTTGCTTTGGAACCTCTCACTCCCATAAAATCTTGGTAAGATTTTATAAAATTAGGGAGCAAAGACACATATCAATTCCAGGGCTCGGAACGTGTTACTTTTTTGTTAACGTTTTTTTGTTAACTTTTTTGATCCGCGGTTACTAAAAAGTTACTTATTTTATGCAAAGGTTACTTTTGGTTACATTTTTTTGCCCACAATGACGAAATGAAACAATTCAGTAATCGTATTATTTAAAACCTTGTGAAAAATTTAAAAATATAAATTTTTACAGTGAATTTGGCACTTTAGAGTCGAAAAAATTAGGGAATAACAATAAAATAATAATTAGTTCGTATGTAACATGTATAAAAAGGGTTATCAATTGAATTATTATGAATCCTCGTAAAAATGGCAATTTAGTTAAAATTGCTAGTTTTTTATTTAAAATTTAAATCTTTTTTGTTAAAATATCGAACTGTGTATTATACTTTTCGATGAGAATTTACCTTCTTTGGTTGTAATTCGGTGGAAATTTGAACAATTTTTGTTAAAACTTTATTTTTTTGTTGAAAATTCATCATTTAATTTTAAAATTCGTCTTTTTTCCTAGAAAATTAATCTTCTAGATAAATAATCACCCTTTTGTCTAAAAATACATAATTTTATTTGAAAATTCATCGTTTTGTTTAGAAATATACTTATTTTGTAGAAATTCGTCTTTTCCGGTTGAAGATGCCCCTGTTTTCGTAGAAAATTCAACTATTTTGTTGACAGATAACTTTTTTGTCAAAAATCCATATTTACTGATTAAAAATCCAACTGATTTGTCAAAATTGGTCTTTGGCTTAAAAATTTAACAATTTGGTTGAAAAATAACCTATCTTGTTGAAAAATCGTCTTTTTTTAATGAATTGTACTGTTTGTCATATTGAATTAAAATAATTTTTGGTTATTCCATCAACTGTTACATTTTGCGTCAACAATTTATCTTTTTTAGTCAAAAAATTCAACCATTTTGTTAAAAGTTGAACTGCTTTCTTAAACATACATGTTTTTGTTGAAGATTCATAATTTTGGTGGAAGCTTCCTCTTTTTTGGTAAAAAAATCTTTTTTTTTGGTTAATTTTTCGCCACATTATTGTTACTTTTTGGTTACTTTTTGGAGAGAAGTATGGTTACTATTTTACTATTTTTTGAAGCTTAAGCCGTTTCGAGCCCTGCAATTCTGTAAACTAGATAAACGTGGAACGTTCGTGAAATTAGATTTAGAACAGAAGATATGATAATAAGAAGTCAGTCTTAAAAACGTATAATTTTATGTTTTTTTTGTTTTATAATTTTTTTCTAACTCATCTTATGTTTAAATATTTTATTATTTCACGAAAAATTTGATTATTTCTTTAACAATTTGATTATTACTTCAAAAAATTTATTATTTATTAAAAAGTTGTGTTATTTCTTTGATAATTTAACAATTTTGTCACAAATGAATTCTTTTTGGTTGAAAGTTAAACTATTTTGGCAAAAGAATCAACTATTTGGTTGAAAATTAACTTTTTTGTTGGAAATTCATATTTTTGGTTTAAAAATTCAACTAGTTCGTAGAAAATTAAACTTTTTGTTATGTAATTCAACATTTTGGATAATGCTTTTTTTATTAACTGAAAAATATTTCTTGATTGAAAATTCGTCACTCTGATTAAAAGATTTATCTCTTTACGTAGAAAATTAATCTTTTTTGGTTAAAAATTCTTTTTTCTTTCTTGTTGAAAATTTAACTATTTTTTGAAAATCCTTTTTTTGTTTGTTGAAAATTAATTTCTTTAACTGAAAATTTAAGTATTTTACGTTTTGTCGCATAATATTAATCTTCTCGGCGAAAAATATTTCTTTTTGGTTGAAAATTCATTTTTTTCGTTGAAAATTTCACCATGTTGTTGAAAATAGCTTTTTAAAAATTAATTTTTCAAAGAAAAATGTAACTATTTCAGTTTTGTTTGAAAATTGATCTGTTAAAGTTGAATATTCATGTATATTGTTGAATTTTTTTTTTAATAATCTTTTAGATTGAAAACTCATCTTTTGAATTTTGTATTAACGAAAAAATCCGCTTTTTTCTGGAAGATTCATCATTTTTAGTTGAAAATTGATCTTTTTGGTTAAAAATTCCTTTCTTGGATTGAAAGTTTAATAATTTTGTTGAAAATTCTTTTTTTTTTAAAATTAACTTTTTTTACTAGAAATTTAACTATTCCACTTTTTGTTGAATAACCATTTTTTAGTTAGAAATTCAACTGTTTGGTTAAAAATTCTTTTATTTTTTTTAAATTCATCTTTTTCGGTAGAAAACTCGTTTTTAATTAAAAAATAATTTTTTGAACTGAAAATTTAAATATTCCATTTTTTTGGTTAAAAATTGATCTTTTTCATTTGAAAATTGGTCTTTTTTGGTAAAAATTTAATCTTCTTGATTGGAAATTCGTCATTTTGGTTTAAAGATTGATCGCTTATCGTAGAAATTTAATCTTTTTTCGTTAAAAATGCAACTGTCTGGTTGAAAATTAATCTATTTTGATTGAGGATTTAATTATTTTATTAAACGCGTCTTTTGCGTTCAATTCAACTATTTTTAATGTAAAAAAACCTTCCCTTGTTTAAAGTATGAAACGTAACATTTTTTCGTTGAGAATTCACCCTTTTTTTAAATTTAACTACTCAGCTAAAAGTGGGACTGGTTTGTTAAAAATTCAATTTTTTTGTTAATGATTCAACATTTTTATTGAAAACTCTTTATTTTGGCTAAAAATTTCAACTATTTTCTTGAAAATTCTTTTGTTTTCGTTGATGATTTATCATTTTAGTTGATAACCCTTTTTTTTATGAAAATTAAATTTTTTTGTTGGAAATTCTTTTTTGACGTTGAAACTTCATTTCTTTAAGTGAAAATTTGAATATTTCATGTTTTATCGTAGAATATTAATCTTTCTCGTGAAAAACATATTTTTGGTTGAAAATTCATTTCTTTAGTTGAAAATTTAATTATTTTGTTGTATATCAATTTTTTTGATAAAAATTTAACTATTTGATTGAAAGTTCATGTATTTGGTTAAAAAGTAATTTTTTTAACTGGATATTTAACTGTTTTTCTTTAAGTTGAATATAAACTTCTCTTTTTTGGTTGAAAAATTAACTACTTAGTTGTAAATGCAATTGCTTTGTTAAAAATTCTTTTTTGGTTGTTGAAAATTTAACTAATTTCTGGAAAATGCTTTTTTTTAATATTGTTTAACCTTAATTTCTTTGACTGAAAATTTAACAATTCCATGTTTTGTCATAGAATATTAATATTTTTGTGAAAAATTCATCTTTTTGGTTGACAAATCATTTCTTTACTTGAAATTTCCAACATTTTGTTTGACAATCTTTTTTTTTTTGCTAAATATTAAATTTTAAACTAAAAATATAACTTCCATTTTTCGTTGGATATCAATTTTTGTGATAGAAATTTAACTATTTCGTAGAAAATTCGTCTTTTGGGTAGAAAATTAATCTTCTTGATTGAAAATTCATCTTTTGAATTTATTTACTTGGTTAAAAATTCATTATTCTGGTTGAAGATTCATCATTTTAGTTGAAAATTTATCTTTTTGGTTAAAAATTGATCTTTTTGGTTTAAACATAATTAATTTGGTTGAAAATGTAATTATTTCGTCGTAGAATTTTAATCTTTTTCGTGAAAAATTCACCTTTTTGGTTGAAAATTCATTTGTTTAGTTGAAATGTTCAACATTGTTTTTGAAAATCGTATTTTTGTTGTTAAAAAGTAATCTTCCAACTAAAAATATAACTTCCATTTTTTTGTAAATTGATGTTTTTGGTTAAAAAATCATTTCTTCGGTTTAAAATTTAATTATTTATTATGTTGACAAATTTTTTTTATTGAAAATTAATTTTTCAAACCAGAAACTATTCCATTTTTTGTTGAATATTCATTTTTTGTTAGAAATTCAACTATTTGGTTGAAAATTCGTCTGTTTGATAGAAAATTTAACTTCTTGATTGAAAATTCACCTTTAATTTATTTATTTTGTTAAAAATTCATTATTATGGTCAAAGATTCATCATTTCAGTTAAAATTGATGTTTTTGGTTAAAAATTCATTTCTTTTGTTGAAATTTTTATTAAATTGAAAAATAAATTTTTTTCAACTAGAAATTCAACTATTCCATTCTTTTTTTGAATTTCCATTTTTTCGGCAAAAAATCAACAATTTGAAAAAGCAATACCGCTAAATTATATTATACGTGGATTTACTATTTTTTGTAGTCAAAAATTTTCGTACGTAAGATCTACCAATCTGTATACGTGTTTTGTCACTAAAAGTCTTTGACATAAATTTAAAAAAAAATGTACAACAAAATTATTGATCTCCTAGGACCTAGGTGTAAGATTGTATGTCTAAGAGAAAGATTTGTCACGGAAAATTGAAAATTGGTCAGGGAAAAGTCAGGGAATTTCGAATTTAGGATTTTGTAGCAACCCTGTTCTAATTGCAGTTCTATTTGGATAATGATCTATACTAAAGATAATTTTATTCCCTAGGGATAACACGTCTGGTGCAGGAGTCGGTGCTCCTACTTTCACGAGTACTTCCCAAACGAAGAGTTCAATCATAATCGAAAAACGAGACGACATCGTGACTCCCAATGTCAGTTCCGCACTGAATTCAACTTTATCAAATACATCAGCGCCGAATTTGACTCTGAAGCGTCGAGAACAAGCGGCACCGAAACCTCATCATTCCTCTCAGAGCAAAAAGATCAAATTTGCCTCGGAGAGGAGCGGATCGCAAATATTTTTGCCAGCTTTGAAGCCTTCCAGTTCGTTGTCTCAACAGGCTGGTCATTATGCTGTAACTGTCAAGAACAGTCGAGGCTTGGCACATTTACAAGTTTTCAGGGGGACTGATGCCGAGCCTCTTTGGGATCTTTACTTGGGATATAATGCAGTAGCTTTAGCAGCCTCTCCAGCTGTTATTGTTCTGGCTCTGGAAGACGGAAGTGTTCACACGTTCCATCCGGCGAAAGGCACTCGGCCAGCTCCTCCGTTGGCACCCCCGGCACCATTGGCCAGAATTCATGCAGTTGGATGTGCGGTAATAGAAAAAAGACTTATTTAATGTTTTCTATTTTTATCTGTTCAGGCTTCACACTCTTTCACCTATTCATCTTTTTTAAACAATTCCTCTTTTTTTCCTGCTTCCAAGAAAGTACTTCCTTTTTCTCGTTTTTTTTCTCTTAAATGCGAACTAAATTAATGGAACTTAATGCGAAAATCCAACTATTTTTTGTTGAAACTTAATTCTTTTTGGTTGAAAGATCTACTATTATATTTTTGGTTCAGAAATTATCTGTTTTGGTTAAAAATTGTACTGTTGCATTGAAAATTTATATATTTTGTTGAAAATTTAACTTAGTTGTTGAAAAAAAATTAGCTACTTTGTTGAAAATTAATCTGTTTTGGTCGAGGAATCAACTATTTTCTGGGAAATTCATATTTTTCGGTTAAATTTGACTGTTTTTTATTTAAAATAAAAATATTCGTTTGATTAAATATCAAAGTTCAAGTACTTGGTGGAATATTGGACCACTTTCTTAAAAAATAATCTTTTTTGATTGAAGGTTCATCTTTGGTGGAAAATTTAACTATTTTGTTGAAACGTCGTTTTTAAATTAATTTTTTAAGTGAAACTTTAACTGTTCTATTTTTGGTTGAAAATTATTATTTTTTGTTGTTGAAAATTTGTCTTTTTGGTTGAAATGTCAACTATTACATTTTTTATTGAAAAATCATCTTTTTGGTTGGAGATTCAACTACTTGGTTGAATGTTGAACCACTTTCCTAACAAATAATTTTTTTGATTGAAGATTCATCTCGTTGTCGGAAAATTTAACTATTTTGATGAAACTTCTATTTTTATTAATTTTTGAAACTGACAATGTTACTTTAATTTTTCATTGAAGATATATATTTTTTAGTTGAAAAACTATCTGGTTGAAAATTCAGTTTAAATGGATTGGATTTTGTTAAAAAGTCGTCTTTTTTGTAGAAAGTTAATCTTTTTCTTTAAAAATTCATCTTTTTGGTTGAAAATGCAACTATATTTAGTTGAAGTTTAGTTTTTTTTTTACAAATTACTCTTTTCAACTAAAAATCTAACTATTCTATTTTCGGTTAAAAACTTGTATTTTTTTTAGTTGAAAATTCATCTAATTGATTGAAAATTCGTCGTTCCTTTTTGAAAATTAACTTTCTCTTTGAAAATTCATCTTTTTCGGTTTAAGAGTCAACTGTCTTTAAAAATATTAATTTTTTTTGCTTGAAAATGTAACTCTTTTGTTGAAAATTCGTGTCTTTGAGTTAAAAATTATTCTTTGTTGGAAATTCATCTATTTGGTTGAGGATTCAACTAGTTGGTTGAAAGTTCATGTGTTTATTTGAAACTTTGTTATTTTTAAATTATTTTTCATTTGTTGAAAATTAATCTTCTATGCTGAAAATTCAACTATCCTATTTTTGGTTGAAAATTGATCTTTTTTATTGGAAAATTCATGTATTTTGTTGAAAAGTCGTCTTTTTTAGTAAAAAATGAATCGTCTTGGTTGAAAATTGATCTTTTTGGGTTGAAAATTCAACTGGCTTTGTTTAAATTTGAACCACTGTATTAAAAATACATTTTTGGTGGTAAAAGATTAATTATTTCTGTTGAAAATTGATATCTGTGGTTGAAAAATGAACTATTTTTTTAAAAATTAATTAAAATAATTAAAGACACAATTATTAAACTTTTGGTTGATCAATCATCTTTTTTGTTGAAAATTTAGCTATACTTGGTTGAAAGTTAAACTAATTTGTAAACAATTTATTTTCTTGTGGATGATTTATCATTTCATTTGAAAATTCATCTTTTTGGTCGAGAAATAAAATATTTCCATACTAAATCACCCTGTTTCCCCTGCTTTGATAGCATTTTGGGCTGTGAAGTCTGTGTTGTATTCTCTGTTGGGAGAGATGTTTATGTGATAAAAGTTAAATGTTTTTTTATTATCAGGTGATGGTGATATCAAGTTGTGGAGCCGTGAGAGTTTGGGAAATAGGCAATACATGCCGTCTCATAGTTTCCACTTCTGCAGATCACTTAGCCGCTCCAGGAACATCCTTACTTTCTTGTACATTGTACAATGGAATGCCACATCTTGCATTTACGAATGCGAGGGCGTACATTTACCACAAGGAAATGGGTAAGTACAAATACCAGGGTGCACAGTCTTCCCCTTTTTTTCTTAGTTTCCCCTTTTTTCCCCCTTTCTCAAAAAACTTCCCCTTTTTCCCCTTTTCTCTTCAAATATACGATATTGGAAATTGTACCCCGTATTGAATAATAATTGAATTAATTATAGCATTAAAATAAATTATTTATGAATAAATAAGGTACACGTTTCAAGTGCAGACCATTAAAAATAACTACTCTTTGAAAAAATTTGAAGATGAAACATTTTAAAGCAAGTGGAAAATGTGAAAACTGGAGACAGAAGTTATTATCCAATATAAAATTGGAACAGTTACAAAACATAAAGTACTTTTCAAACAAGTATTAGAAGATTAACACATTATAGTTTAAATGTACAAAGTTAAATACTCAATTAACAAATGGAATATTACAAATTCATCAACTGCAACTTTGAATGTTCTAACTTGAGCAATTTCTAATTTATTTAAATTTCACTTGAAAATTTAACTATTTTTGAAACTTTTTTTTTTGTTAAAAATTAATTTTTTTAAACTCACAATTGAACTGTTCCATTTGTGTTTGAAAATTGATCTTTTTTAGTCGAAAATTCAACTATTTTGTTGAAAGTTCAAATTTCATTCAAAAGTTATATTTTTTGGCGGGAAGTTGGTTAAAAATTTAACTATTTGGTTGAAAATATATTTATTTTGTTGAGAAGCTGTCTTTTGGGTTGAAAATCAAATTACTTTGTTAAAAATTCATTTTTTCAACCTGAAGATTGCAATTTTTGTTTGAAAATTATTTTTTGTATTGAAAGCTTATATTTTTGAGTTAAAAATTCAAATATATTGTAGAAGGTTTTTTTTTCTCAAAAATTCAATAATTTGGTAGAAAATTGGTTTTTTCATTTGCGAATTAGTTTTTTCAAATGAAAATGTAGCAATTCCATTTTTGGTACAAAATTGATCTTTTTTATTTTGAAAATTAAAATATTCGGTTAAAGATTGATGTAATTCGTAAAAAATTCGTCCTTCCGTCATTTTTCAGTTAAAAAATCAAATATATTGTAGAAAGTTCTTTTTTTTTTGCTCAAAAATTCAATAATTTGGTAGAAAATTGGTTTTTTCATTTGCGAATTAGTTTTTTCAAATGAAAACGTAGCAATTCCATTTTTGGTTCAAAATTGATCTTTTTTATTTTGAAAATTAAAATATTCGGTTAAAGATTGATGTAATTCGTAAAAAATTTGTCCTTCCGTCATTTTTCAGTTAAAAATTCATCATTGCAGTTAAAGTTTTGTTTGTTTGTTAAAAACTAGGGGTTTTAACTGACAATTTTAATTTTTGGTTGAAAATTAACTTTTGAATTGAAAATTCATATTTTTGTGTTGAAAATTTTTCGAAACGAAAATGTAACTATTCCATTTTTGGTTAAAAATTGATGTTTTTAAATCAACAATTGAACTATTTTGTTAAAAACTTAACTTATTTTTAATTTGGTATTTCGGAAAAAAATTTTGTCGTGAGTTAGGATTTTTGGGAGTTCCTATTTTCTTGCGATTGTGGAACGTTATTACACCACGAAAAAAATTTTCCTTTTGAATAAAAAATAATAACATGTTTCTTTGGTTGAAGCTGAAGAAATTTCAGGTTCGAATCAATCCAAAAAAACATGTTTTAGTACATTCGAAAAAAAAATTTAAGTAAGGCAAATTTTTTTTTTGAATCATTACAATTTTTAATTGTAAATTTCAAAAAGACAACTGAAGATATTTACCGATTAAAAAATTAGTTTCTTTACTTATTTTTGATGTCGACCAACACATTGTAACTCAAACGATTAGACTAATTTTAGTATTTTCACTTCGCTCTACTGAAGATAGTAGTTTTAAATTTACATTGAAAGTATTCAATTTTTCAAAATAAATTCTTTAATGGCAGAAATCATTGAAAATCGTGAGAAAATCACCTTATTTTCTCTTTTTCGAGCTCCTTTTGCGCTGTGAACCCTGAAATACCAAGTCGTACATTTCCAATCTTTCATAATTCAATTAAGGTCCCTAAAGTACCCTATTTTCAAGATTTGGTCCCTATGGTATCCTATGTGCATCCCATAATGTAACTTTTATTTCATTAAATTAACTCAGGGGTTAATCAGTATTCCCTTCAGGACATATTTCTGAAGTTTCTTGAATTATTTTGAATTATTTCAGGGCAATTTTCAAGATTCCGAGAAATTTTTAATAGATTTCAATAATTTGAAGGGATTTTTATGATTTTAGGGTATTTTTAAAACTTCTAAGGCATTTTCAAGAGCTTTTAATTACATTAGTTAATGTCATTAATGAATTCCATTAATTAAGTTCATTAATTAATTTTTCATTAATTTGAAGGGAAATCAAAGCGTTTGAAATATCTTAGGATAAATCATTTTTTTGAATTTCGGAAGATATTGAACTATTTAACAGGATTTATAAGGTTTTAAAATATGTTAAAAGATTTCACAGGATTTTGTCATATTTCCGAGCATTTCAGTGATTTTGAGGGATTTTAGGGCTTTCAATATATTTTACTACATTCTCCAGGATTTCAGGAAATATCACCATAGAATTTCACGGGATTTTATAATATTTTTGTGGATTTCAAAGAATTTATTCACGAGCAGTCAGGTGTTTTATAGGTTTTCAAAGGACTTGAAATATTTTAGGGAATCTTAAAAAATTCTTAGAAATTTTTTGTTGTCTGCAATAATTTAAAGGGATTTCAAAGCGATTGAAATATTTAAGGATGAAGAATTTTCTAGAATTTCGGGAAATATTGAACGATTATACAGGATCTATAAGGTTTTAAACGATTTCACAGGATTTTATATTTAATTTAAATGATTTTAAGGGATTTTATAGCTCTCAATGTATTTTACTACATTCTCCAGGATTTCAGGAAATATCACCATAGAATTTCACGCGATTTTATCATTTTTAAGTGGATTTTAAAGAATTTATTCACGAGAATTTAGATGTTTTTTAGGATTTCAAAGGATTTTAAATATTATAGGGAATCTTAAAAGATTCTCGAAATTTTTAATTGATTTGAATAATTTGAAGGGGTTTTAAAGCGATTAAAATATTTTAGGATAAAATTTTGTCTAGAATTTCGGAAGATATTGAAGTATTTTACAGGATCTATAAGGTTTTAAAATATTTTCAAAGGTTTCACAGATTTTATAAGATATCCGAGGATTTCAATTATTTGAAGGAGATTTAAGGCTCCCAATGTATTTTAATACGTTTTCAAGGA
Source organism: Andricus quercusramuli (assembly GCA_932178445.1). Classification (NCBI taxonomy): domain Eukaryota; kingdom Metazoa; phylum Arthropoda; class Insecta; order Hymenoptera; family Cynipidae; genus Andricus; species Andricus quercusramuli. The sequence goes on along the minus strand of CAKNXH010060999.1, from coordinate 17,589 downwards.
TTTCAGGAAATATCAGCATAGAATTTCACGGGGTTTTATAATATTTTAGTGGATCTTAAAAGATTCTTAGAAATTTTCAATTGATTTTAATGATTTGAAGGGTTCGAAGGATTTGAAAATTTTTGGGGTATTCTAAAAGACCTCCAAGTCATTTTCCACCCCTCTAAAAATATTCATGGGATTTCAAAAGATTTAAAAAGGATTCAAAGGATTTCAAATATTTTAAGGTATTTTAAAAGACTCCAAGACATTTTCAAAACATTTCAATTATTTGGAGGCATTCAAAATAATTTGAAAGATTTTAGGGTATTTCAAAAGATTCCAAGTCTATTTCAGAAAAATGTATAAGAAATTTCCAAGGATTGGAATGATTTCAAGCGATTTAACAAAATGTTCATGAGGTTTTAATTAATTTACTAGAATTTCGAAAGATATTGAACGATTTTACAGGATCTATAAAGTTTTAAAATATTTAAAAAGATTTCACAGGAGTTTATCAGATTTCTGAGCATTTCAATGATGTTAAAGGATTTTAGAGATTTCAATGTATTTTACTACATTTTCCAGTATTTCAGGAATTATCAGATAATTTCACGGGATTTTATAATTTTTAAGTGGATTTTAAAGAATTTATTTACGAGAATGCAGGTGTTTTGTAGGATTTCAAAGGATTTAAAATATTTTAGGCAATATTAAAAGATTCTTAGAAATTTTAAATTGATTTCAATAATTTGAAGGGATTTCAAAGCGATTGAAATGTTTTAGGATAAAGAATTTTCTAAAATTTCGGAAGATATTGAACGATTTTACAGGATCTACAATTTTTGGAAATATTTCAAAAGATTTCACAAGATTTTATAAGATTTGTGAGCATTTAATTGATTTTAATGGATTTCATAGCTCTCAATGCATTTTACTGTATTTTCCAGGATTTCAGGAAATATCACCATAGAATTTCACGGGATTTTATAAGTTCTTAGTGGAATTCAAAGAATTTATTCGCGAGAAGTGAGTTATTTTGTACGATTTCAAAGGTTTAAAAAGATTTGAAATTATTTGTTGGAACTCACCCTGTATTCTTATTAATTTATCCTAAATTCTTTCAATTATTTGGAGTTCTTTAGAATTTTTTAATTCACTTAAATTCTTCTAAATTTACTCAATTCTACTTAATTCAATGGATTTTTTTATGAATTTGTAAAAGTTTTTATTTAATAGATTCTGAGGAACAATTAAAAGAACGGTCAAAATAATTTAAATATTTTTATACATATTTTCAAATTCCTTGGCATTTTCAATAGCTTTAACAAAATTCAAGGCATTTTAAGAGATTTTAAAGGATTAAAATTTTTTAAAGGATATTTTAAAAGATTGCAAAGAAATTTTCAATTCTTTGAGTGATTTCATGGGATCTCAAGGGATTTTAAATATTTTAGGGCTTAAAATATTTTTGGTTAAAAGTTCACTTCTTTTGTTGAAAACTCCTATTTTTTTAGTCGAAAATTTAATTATTTTGGTAGAAAATACATATTTTTGGGTTGTAAATTTAACTTTTTTTCAAAAATTCAACTTTATGACATAGAAACTCAACATTTTGGATGAGATTTTTTTTCTTTATTGATTGAAAAATCTCACTTGGTTGAAAATTCAACTCTTCTGTTGAAAATTCGTATTTTTTGGTTTAATTTAACAGTTTTTTATTGAAAATTAATTATTTTAACCGGAAATGTAATAATAAAATTTTTAATTAATAAATCCTAATCAACTGAAATTCGATTCTTCTGTATGTGTGTGAATTTGGCAACATTCCTTCTAGTTTTTCAAATTTCCCAATCGGCGTTAAAGAAAAGCGACATCAATGCTTTCGATATTTTCGTGATACTTTCTTCAGAAAATAACTCGGTTTATTTTCCAACATTTTTTTATGGATTTTACAGAAAATTTTATAAGATTTGAGAAGGATGCATATAATTAACAGAAGTTTCCTCATTATAGCGAGAAAATTCCATTAAACTTAGTGTGAATGACCATTTTTCCACTTACTTACAATAATTATTTCTTTTGGTTGAAAATGACTTTTTGTTATTGAAAATAAATTTTTCTAACTAGAAATTTAATTCATTTATTTCCTTGAAAATTTCACAATTTCTATGAAAATTTAAGTTATTTACTTAAAAACTTATTTCTCTATCTGAAAATTAAACTATTCTATTTTTTGTTGAAAATTTATCTTTTTTAGTTAAAAATTCATCTATTTTGTTGAAAATTTGTCTTTTGGTAGAAAATTATCCATTTTAGTTAAAAATTTATGTATTTTATTAAAATGTTTTTTTTTTGTAGAAAAGTAATCTTTTTTGTTGAAAAATTATTTCCTCTAGTTTTTTTTTCATTCAAAATTAATTTTTTTAACTAAAAATTTAACTCTGTTTTCTGTTGATTTTTTTCTTTTATAAACATTTAATCTTCTTTGGTAGAAAATTCATTTGTTCGTTAAAAAATTCATTTTTGTTGGGTTAAAAATTCAACTACTTCGTTAAAAAATGATTTTATTTACTTAAAAACTTATTTCTCCAACTCAAAATTAAACTATTCTATTCTTTTCGGAACTTTATGCTTTTTCGTTTAAAATTTATAGATTTTGTTGACAATTTTTCGTTTTGTGGTAGAAAATTATTTTGTTTTTGTTAAAAATTTATTTTTTTGTTTGAAGATGCATCATTTTAGTTGAAAGTTCATTTCTTTGGTTGAAAATTTAACAAATTTTGTTGAAAATTATTTTTTTTTTTGTTGAAAATGATTTTTTACGAAAAATATAGCTACTTCATTTTTGCTAGAAAATTAATCTTTTAAAGTCGAAAATTCGTTTATTTTGTTGAAAAAAAGTTCTTTTTTGTCAGAAATTTAATTATTCAGGTAGAAAATGCACATTTTTTGTTATAAATTCAACTTTGTTTTCAAAAAATAGTCTTCATGACTTCAAAACTCAACATTTTGGATGGGAATTTTTTTTATTGATTAAAAAATCTTTCTCAATTAAAAATTCAACTCTTTTGTTAAAAATTTGTATTTTTTAGTTCAATTCAACAGTTTTCTATGGAACATTAATATCGTTTTTGGTGAAAATATCAACTTTTTGTAATATAACAATAACACTTCTTGTTGAGAATTAATTATTTCTGTTAAAAATTTATTAGTTTGGTTGAGAATTTAACTATTTTGTTGAAAATTCCCTTTTTCTTGATTGAAAATTAATTATTTTAACCGAAAATGTAATAATAAAATTTTGCATGAATACATCTTAAATTTTGGTCATGTTATTTATAGAGATATCAGGGATATATAAATAAATATAAGATTTGATTGCAGAATCAACTATTTTTGGTTGAAATTTCGCTCTTGTTTGAAAATTCTTATATTATATTTTTGGTTGTTTGTTCGCAAGCAAGACGTTTTGAAAGAGATTTTTGTACGATACCAATTTAAAACGTTACCTAGATGATTTATTTGCTAATTTGATAGATTTGAAAAAAAAATAGCAAAGAAATCGCTAAAGAATAAGCATATTATCCAATCGGTATTGGTGAAAAACGACAACAATGCTTTCGAGATTTTCGTGATATACCTATTTTTTAGAGAAAAAGAAGATTAACAATTTCTATATTTATACCTAAAATATATTTTCTCTATTTTCTCTTTTCAGGTACTTGGTTACTAATTGGCGACAGTCAAGATCCCGTCTGGCGTTGGTCTGCGCACAACGCTTCGAGTTCAACCGGAAATAGAGTTCCTAGAGGTCCTCTTTCCACATTGCAAGAAGGACTGCACAGAACTGCTGGTAGTACTCTACCAAATCCCAGATTGCCTCACAGTGCTCCTTGTGTTGTTTCGTACCTGGAGCAACAATTGCTCGCTTCAAAAGCACTTGGAAGTGCTCAAGAATACAACCACTGGCTAATGGCACTCGTTTCCTTTTTATTAACTCAAGGTATATTAGAAATTACAAAATATTTCGTTAAATAAAATCAGGGATCACAGTCCGTCCCCTTTTTCCCCTTTCCCCTTAAATTTGAAAAATTCCCTAAAACACCTAAAATCGAGAATTTGGACCCAATTTTCTCCTTTCTCTCCTTTTTTTACAAAGTTTTGATTCATGTTTTAAGAGTCATAAACGTAAATTCAAGACAATAGAGATCAAGACCGTTTGAAAGAGATTCTTTTTGAATTTTTGATGATCCCGATTTCAAATATTTCCTGAAAGATTTATTATTTGCTGATTTTTTAGTTTTAAGGGACATCATCGACAATAAAGAAACCGCTAAAGATTCAATAGAGAAACTAAACCCGAAAGATAAATCGATTCAGTTATTGTAAATCAAGAACATTTTTGTAGGAGTTTTTTGTAGGCATTTTTATAGGCTTTATAGGCCGAAATGCTCTAAAAACAGGGGAAATTAGGAGATTTTTTTACGAAAAAGGAAATATTGCATTTTCAACAAATTAGATCAATAATTAACCAAATAGTTGAATTTTCAATCAAAAAGATGAATATTCAACCAAGAGGATTAATTTTATACAAAAAAATACGAATTCTCAAAGTAAAATATAATAGTTGATATTTCAACCAAAAGAATTTTAATTTTTCATTACAAACAGTTGGATTAATCGAAAAAGACGAATTTTCCCCATAATAGTTGATTCTTTAACCACAATAGATTAATTTTCAACCAATCAGTTGCATTTTTAATAAAAAATGATGAATTTTTAAACAAGAAGAATGGTTTTCTACCAAAACAGAATAATTTTCAAAAAAATACATGAGTTTTGAACCAAATAGTTGAATATTCTTCTTGAAGAGATCAATTGTCAATAAAAATATACATTTTTAACAAAAGATGGAGTATTTTTTAGTTAAAAAAGTTAATTCCAAACAAGAAAAACGAATTTTCAACAAAATAGTGAAATTTTTAACAAGGTTAGGTTTAATGCGGGCGGGAAATCCATGTAGAACTCCCCTGATGCTCAAGCTATAAAGCCTATTGTGCCACTTCAAATTTTTAACAATGAAAAATGAATTTTCAACCAAAAATATAATATTTGAATTCTCAAACAATAAGTATGAACTTTCAACCAAATATAGTTGAATCTGTGACCAGAAAAGCTTTTTTAGTCAAGAAAGAAAAAAATTTCAACCGATATGTTGAATTTTCAAGCCAAAAAGATGAGTTTTTTAAAAAAAATTTAATTTTTCAACATGAAATTAGAAATTTTTAACAGAAAAGGTAATTTTTTACCAATAAATTGAATTTCCTGCTAAAGTGGTTAAATCTTCATCTGAAAAAAAGGATAACCTTTGAACAGAATTGTTGAATTTTCAACAAAATAATTTAATTTTAACGAAATACTAAAATTGGTTGCAAAAAAAACGAATTCTTAACAAAAAATATAATATTTGAATTTTCAAACATGAAGAATGAATTTTCAATCAAAAATAGTTGATTCTGGGACCAGGGAAGCTTTTGTAGTCAAGAAAGAAAAAAAATGTCAACCGAATTGTTGAATTTTCAAGCCAAAAAACGAGTTTTCATTAAAAAATTTGAATTTTCAACTTGAAATTAGGAATTTGCATCTAAAAAAGGATAACCTTTGCACAGATTTCTTGAATTTTCAACAAAATAATTTAGTTTTAACCAAATACTAAAACTGGTTACAAAAAAAATTAATTCTTAACCAAAAATATAATATTTGAATTTTCAAATAAGAAGAATGAATTTTCAACCAAAAATAGTTGATTCTGGGACCAGAAAAGCTTTCTTAGTCAAGAAAGGAACTTCAAACAAAAAAGTAAATTTTGATCCAAATAGTTGAATTTTCATCAAAAAAGGACGACCTCTGAACCGAATTATTGAATTTTCAACCAAATAACTACATTTTCAACCAAATAGTAAAACTGTTAACCAAAAAAGATGAATTCTCAACCGGAAATATAATGGTAGACTTTTTAAACAAAAGGAATGAACTTTCGCAATTAAGTGAAAAAAACGAGAAATAGTTGAATAAGGGAAAGGCTTGTGAAGTCTGCGATAAGTAAATTGAAATTTTGATTAATTTTTAATGCCTTTAAAATTGATAAAAATAAACTGATAAGAATCTATTAGACACAGATTTAGAATTCTGAGGCAACAAAAAGAGAAAAAATAGGTTTTTCAAATAGTTATTTTTGTGTTTTTCGAATTATTTTTTTTTGTTTACTCGGAAAAATACTTTGAACAAATCAGGGTTTTGTACAGGAAAGAATGCACGTATTATCTGATAAAAATACATTCAAAAAGTCAAACACGAGCATTTTTCAATTCTGTTGTTTATCTATTTTTCAATATTTCATCAACTTCAATTTTTATCAGTAGAAAGTGCTGAAACGTTCAACAGATTTAATAAAGCTGGCTTAAGAAAAAAAAAAATGAAACGCAAAAATGTCTAGAAAACGTGGCACTTAAGTGAGATACCCGTATGATAAAAAAAGTTTTTAATAATAAATGAAATCCCCTTTTAATCCCCTTTTTCGGAAAAAATCCACCTTTTTACCTTAATTTGAACTACTGAACCTCTGGGATCCTTGTAAAATAGAACCGGTTTTAGAATTACTTTTTTTATAACATATTCTTATTTATTTGTAAATCCATTACCATATTTTTGTAGATGGTTTGGAAAAGCGCCTGAGACTCATTCTGGACGAACTAATGGGCCCGAGTCACAGTTCTGCTGTCAAAAGCACCTGGGAACCTAATATACTGGTACTTTTATATTTTCCTTCAAATATTTTTTCAATTTTATATTATATTTAATATTACATTTAGTTCAATTAATTAGGGTTATAAACTTGAGCAATTCAAAACTGTTTTTTAAACATATGTATGAACTTTTTTATTTTGAAGAGATTCTCGAGGGATTTTTGTCTCAAAATCTGAAAGGAATTTTTTAAGTTTTTTTTAGCATGGTATAAATTTGAATTCTGCTAAATTGTTTTTCCATTTCAGAAATTAAAATTAATGTTTTTCAATATCATTGTTGAAAAAAAGGCGCGTGTAGTTTTTCGGTTTAATGGGCAATAATATTTTGAAATATAAAATAAAAGTTTCGAATATTTATTTGTAAACGTTTCTGAACACTCGAATTTGAGATGGAATTAGATTCTGAGATTTGAGAACAAGGAAATAAGTATTATAAGTTTCTTAAAAAGTTTTATAAATATAATTTTTGTAATGTCTCTTGAGAAAAATTAAAAAGATTTTTCAAGATTTCAGATGTATCGAAAAAGAATTTAGAAACTTTTTTTTGTTACAGGATTTTACAGAATATGGAGAAAAATTTGAGTCAGTTTAACATATTTGAGACTTTTAGAAGTTTGAAATAAATTTTAAAATATTTTGTAAATCTTCGTAAATCTTTTCAAGTTTTGAAAATATTTTTAGCCTTTTCAACACTTTTATAAATCCGAAATATCTTTCAAACTAACTCGAATTTTTCTAAAATGTTGAAAAATCTTTTAAAATAAAAAAAATTGTCTTAAAATTTTACAGATTGCTTTTATATTTGTAGAAATTTTTGAAATGTTTTAAAATCATATTATATATTCTCTTGAAATTAATTTTTCAAAATAAAAAACCGTATAAATTTTCCTAGGAATATTAAGAAAAAATTGGAATTTTCTTAAAACCTTTCGAAATTCTTAAAAAACTGGTTTTGTTGTTCGAAATATTTAGAAATCTATATTTTAAAAAAAATTTTGCAATATTTTCGAGTTTTTAAATATTTTTTCCAAACTTCTAAATATCTCTTAAACTTACTCGATTTTTTTAAAATTTTGTAATCTTGTAAAATTGCAACATTTTGGTCTTCATTTTTCTTGAAATTTCAGGAAATCATTGCAAATTATTTAAATTTGTTATTTCATCTTAAAATTTATTCAAAAGAAAAAAAAGACATTTGAAATTAGCCTAGGAATGTTAAATATTTTTTTTTTCTTTTGAAAGTTTTCAAAATTCTTGAAAAGTTTCTTGTAAAATTTTTAATTTTCTTTCGAAATAATTCAGTGATCCTAATTTTGTTTACATCCTGCAAAATTAAAAAAATTGACTGAAAATCTTTCAGATTTTTCGATAGATTTTGAAATTTTTAAAACTTGAAATTAATCTTTAAAAAAAAAAGTAAATAATTTAAAAAATTTCCAGAAAACTTATTGTCGGTAGCGGTAATTTTTTGGTTACTGGTACCGAAAACGTTTTTTCAGCGGTAACAAAATTTCATATTTCTCTTCTCTTTAATAGTGTGTAAAAGTCTACCAATTATAGTGTATTAGAAAAATGTTAAAAACAGAATTATATCCCAATATTAAAAAATCAAGTAAAATTAAAATTGTCTCTTTTATCGATAATGTTTCAAAATATTCAGAAATAAATTTTATCATGAAATAAAATTACTTACTAAAAAAAAATTACTGACTAAAATTGTTTCAAATTGAACTTCTCTTTCTAAAACTTTCAAATTTAAATATTATGTATGATTAATATTACAATATTATATCATAATTAATATGAATTAATTAATTAGGGTAATAACTTCAATCCAAATCTGTTTAAAAAAATCAAAATTTAAACATAGTACAATACAAAAAATTAATATTAATTTACGGTAGAATTTAATTTATTATATATAATAAATTTCCCTGAGATTGCAAACTCATTTCGAAAGTTTACAATTTCATATTGAAAATTTTTGTAATATTAAAAATAATGTTAATTGAATTGCTTTCAGTTTAAAACAAAGTTATTTTTTAAACGTTTTAATCTTAAAATTATTCAATTCCGAATGCTTCAATTCAAAATTAAAATACGTTGAATTCTTGAAATTAATAAATTTGAAAGCTCTATTTTTAAGATTAATTTGAAATTCTTCAATTTTTAAGTCTTCAACTTTAATATTGTTTCGCTTAAAAAAATGTTCAATTAAAAAATGTGTAATTTGAATTTATATAAATGTGCTTAAAATCTAATCATTTAATATCCAACTTTTCAAGTTGAAATTACGTAAAGAGATATTTATGATTTATTTATTTTTAAAAAATCCAACCGAAGCAATATTTATTCAGATTTAAATGTCCATAAAATATTTTTTAAATTGAAAATAAACTGCAAAATGACGAAGAATTATTTTTTTTTTCAGGGGATAAAAAAGCACAAATTGCTAGAAGACGTTTTAGGCGTCCTGGCTAAACATCTTCGATGGCAAAGATTGTATCTCGAATACTCAGAACAGCTCACTGCTATAAAAAGTGCTAGCTCATAAACAAATTTATTCTTTTTGTGAAAAAAAAAATTATTTTATTTACATTTGTACAGTGAAAGTAACGTAAGTGAAATGAATTCAAGCGAATGCGTCTACAATTATGATTTATCTCGATTTATGTCAATTTATGTTAGATTAAAAAGTGTGATTTATATGAAAGTCTAATGTACTTATTTCGGAAGTATTTTGATTTATTTACCATCTTTCAGTATTGAATAACTGCCATGTCCGTCTTTTTATAAAAAAAAAAATCATGTTCAGGAAAAGTAAGGATTTGATAATAAAGAGACGATATTTTTAAACGACTGTATTGTATTTATGTTCATAGGAATATATTATAATGTCGTATATATATATGCAGTTTTACACCACCTTATAAGCTCTTTCTTTATAAAAATACATAATAAAGCTCAGTGTGCAATAAGCGAAAAACTTGTAAATTAGAAAGCAAATAATTAATCGTAACAGTTCGTTCTCGATCGATCATTCAAATAGCACCATTGCCTCATGATAATCCGCGTTCTAAAATTACTTCCTCGTATTTACCTTTGAACATAAGTATAAAAATAACACTAGCCAATGCAATCTTTTAATACGTTTATAATTTAAATCCAATAGAAAGATCTTTCGGTTCAACAAACTTTTCAATTTGTTTTGAGTATTTTACATTCATCTTATACCGAGATATTTTTGACGAATTATTTTTTTTTTGCTGCAGAATTTGCAATTATCATAAATTGCATTTTCAGTCTAATTACATGCCTTCAAGTGTTATTTTCTCTCGTGTCGCGCGGACCCATTTACACAAATTATTGCACAACATTCATAATATACAAACAGAAATTGATAAATTAAGACTTCACTGATTGCAATGCATTTTTCAAACCGTTTGGTCCATTGTAATATTGTATTAAGTTATGTACAAATTTGTTTCTTGTAAAAGTACTACATCACTGATATATTTTCTCACATTAAAAATTCTCACTTGGTTTCATATTCTAGATGCCTGCCGTTTTTGACTAGTGGAAGTCTTTTCTGTAATAATCGATTAATCGAATCCACACCCTCCTATTCTGATATACAATAAACTCTGCTTAGAATTGTAGGCGAGTGGTAAGAAGTACATGATTCCTGAAAACGTTACAAAGGCGGAGGTCCGTTGGGATATTCGACCAAGGGCGTGAAGCTCCTGGCGAGGTTGTTGGAGAGCATACAACTATAATCTTCCTCTACCGAAGGCACCAGCGAGGCAGCTCCTAAAAGCAACAGCATCAGCGCTTGAATCGGAAGAGAAGCTCGAAGAACTCTTCCTACGAAATTGCATCCTCGCACCAATGCTGTCTCGTCCCTTTCGTCACCACTGAAACAGGTAAAGAGAACATTTAAGTTTTCATCATCCATCCGCAAGTCTTGATTGAGTCTTTTATCAAACAGAAATAAAACAATGACAGCAGGAAAAGAAAGACATACTCTGTGGAGGCTGTGTCGTGGGGTTGAGCACTTCCTGAGGCAGCTTCATCGAGCAGCTACAGTTCAAAAAAAGAGAAAACACAAACAATAAGATACTGTGCAAGTGAGTGACCTAAAGAACTAAAGGAATTCAGGGATCACAGTCTGTCCCCTTTTTTAAAGGCTTCATTCCCTTTTCCCCCTTAAATGTGACAAATCCCCTAAAACGCCTAAAATCGAGAATTTTGACAGAATTTTGACACTTTTAACGATTTTTTGTCAAGGTTTCGATTCATTTTTTAAAAGTCGTAAACAGAAATTCAAGACGTTAGTAAAAAAGACGCTTTGAGAAATTATTTTTATGATACCAATTTCAAATGTTTCCTAAATCATTTATTTGCTAATTTGGTAGATTTGGAGAATTGATAGCAAAGAAATGGCTAAAGATTCAGTCGATAAACTAAACCCGACAGATAAATAAGATACAAAATTAAGAGATTTTTCATGAGAACAAATTATAAAAAAAAAAATAATTTTTATACTATATTAAATTCAATTTGAAACGCTTTAAGTTCAATTTTCAAACATAAAGAAGAATTTTTAAGTGAGAAGATTAATTTTCAACCAAACAGACGATTTTTCAATCAAAGGGATGAATTTTAATCTGAAATGATGAATCGTCAATCAAAAAAATGAATTTTTAACATAGTAGGTCAAATTTGAACCAAGTAGTTGAATTTTCAACCAAACAGTTGCATTTTTAACCAAACATTTGCATTTTTAACCAAAAATTATGAATTTTCTATACACAAGATTAATTTTCTACCAAAAAAATAAAATTTTCCAACAAAATACCTGAATTTTCAACCAAATATGTTTGAATATTCATCGTGAAAAGATCAATTTTTAATTTAAAACATGAATTTTCAACAACAACAAAAAAGGAATAGTTACATTCTTAGTTAAAAAAGTTAATCCTCAATCAAAAAACCGATTTTTCAAGAAATGGTGAAATTTTTAAACGAAAAGATGAATTTTCAGCTGAAATTATGAACGTTCAACAAAAAAAATTTTTTTTAACAAATGAATTCGACATTCAACCAACTAGCTGAATGTTTTATTAAAAAAGATACATTTTCAATCAAAAATAGAAGCGTTTAATTTTCAGTTAAAAAATTAATTTTCCACCAAAAATATCGTAACGAAAAATATAATAGTTGATATTTCAACCCGAAAAGATTTTAATCTAAAAAGTATAATCAATCCAAAAAGAATTTTCAACAAGATATTCAATTCTTTAACCAAAAAATCTTTTTTAATTAAGAAAGAAAAAAAATGTGAACCAAAAAGATGAATTTTCAACTAAAATGATGAATTGGTCACAAAAAAATGAGTTTTTAACAAAATAGTTCAACTTGTAACCAAGTAATTCAATTTTCAACCAAAATTATGAATTCTTAACGAAAAATGTAATAGTTAATAATGTAACAAAGAAAGGTTTTTATTTTAAATCAAAAACAGTTCAATTCGCCCAAAAAAAATGACTTGAAAAAAAATTGTGGATTGTTCAACCAAATTGCTACATTTTCAAGCAAAAAACATGAATTTTATGAAAAAAAAGGTGAACTTTTTTAATATGAATTGTGAATAAAAGAGTTAATTTTCAACCGAATGTTTGAATTTTGTAACAGAATAGTAGAATTTGAAACCAAAAAGATTATTTTTCAACAAAATAGCTTAGAAAAATACATTTTCAACCAAAGTGATGAATTTTTAACTAAAATTATGAATCTTTAACCAGAAAAATGAATTCTTCACATTTTAGTTAATTTTTTATTGAAATAGTTGAATTTTCAATCTAAAAATATAAATTTTCAGCAAAAAAGTTAACTTTTAACCAAATAGTTGATTTTTTCACCAAAATAGTTGAATTTTCTACAATAATATTAATCATAGAACTACTTTTCAACCAAAAAGAATGATCTTTTAACAAAATTGTTGAATTTGTAACAAAACAATTCAACTTTTAAATGAATAATTAAGTTTTCAACCAAATAATACATTTTTTAACTAAAAGATGAATTCTCAAATAAAAATATACATAAATAGAAATTGGAAATCGAAAATAATATGCAAAAAATAGCCTATATTAGGAGCTTGGTTTTTTGGTGATCAAATCATTAAAGTTAGAAAAGTTTTTTTTATAGTTGAAAATGTTAATAATTTGTTAAAAATTCTTTTGTTTTTGGTGAAAATTATTATTTTTTAATTTAAAATTTAACTATTCCAAGTTTGGTTCAAAATTAGACTATTTACTTGAAGATTCATGTATTTTCTTGAAGATTCATCTTTTGCGGTAGAATATTAATCTTCTCAGTTAAAAATTCAATTTTTATGGTTATAAATTATTTTTTTTTAACTATACTGTCAGGCGGCATTATCATTCAATATTTACGACATACCTATATGATATAAAAAGTTATTAATAATAAATTAAATTCTCTTTTAATCCCCTTTTATTATATAAAATTGAACTACTGGATCGCTGTTATCCCTGGGGTTTAAAATTTGTTTAAAATTTGTGAAAAATTTGAACGTAAACAAATGTGCTTAAGCAGAACTAAGTTTGATCAAATTATCTTCATGACCTGAAATGAGAGACTCTCTGAAACTTCAACTTATCTTATTTGAAGTGGTTTAAATTCAAAATTTTGTTGGTTAAAATATCAACTATTATTACATTTTTCGTTGATAAATCATTTTTTTGGTTGAAAATTCAACTGTTTGGTTGAAAGTAGAACTACTTTGTTAAAAATTCATTTAGTTGGTTCAAAAAATCATGTTAGTTTAAAAAGCTTTCTTTTTTGGTTGAAAATTTAACTAATGGGTTAAAAATTATTTTATTTTGGTTGGAAATTAATTTTTTTTTTGAAAATTGAACTAATTTTTTTAAAATTCAATTTTTATGGTTAAAAATTAATTTTTTTAACTATACTGCCAGAGGGCACTATCATTCAATATTCACGACATACCCATGTGCTATAAAAAGTTTATAATAATAAATAAAATCCGCTTTTAATCCACTTTTTGTCTAAAATTGAACTACTGGACCGCTGTGATTCCTGGGATTTAGAATTT
>CAKNXH010060997.1:68446-89446 GCA_932178445.1 Andricus quercusramuli | reverse complement strand
AAACGGTCAGAGGTTTAAATGGTTCAAAATATATAATATAAACCATATAAATTTGAAATTAGTCTACTTTTTCATTTTTAATCTGCGATTATTCAATTTTAAAGGTTATAAATTACAATTGTGAAAAATAAGTAAAATACTTCGATTAATATATATTTTTAACAAAAAACACTTGTATAAATACTTCAATCTAAATGCAGTAGTTGGAAACATTGAATTTAAAATGCGTTAAATTCAAGATATATTTCGAAAAGAAAACTGAAAGCCAAGGATCGGCTTTCAAAAGAAGCGACTAAAGCAAGAAAGTTTTTCACCTTTCAACTTTCAAATTTAAACTTGTGACTTTTGCGCGTTGTAGCAATTTTGAATCTCAGAATTTGTTATTTTTGACCTAACCTATAGCTTATAACGAAAAGTGTGAACTGTAAGAAAAAATGGACAAGATCCAGGAGTCTAAATTATAATTACAGCAATTTTTCTGTACTTCTAGGGAGATGACTGAAATATCTAGGAAAATAAGACTGCCGACTCTGTAATACTCCCTAATAATAAAATTCCAAGAATAATAAAATTCCCGAGCAGCTTAATATATTACCGGATTTTAAAAAATGTTGCAAAGAAAAATTGCAGGATACAAATCAGCACTGATTTATTTTGAAGTTTCTTTTTAATTTTTTTTATGATCAACAATTTTTGGAGAACATTTTTTGTAATTAAAAAAAATATATACTATGTACATTTTCAATCAAAAATTTTTTAGCTAGAAATATATTTTTTTCAATGATTGTTCCTTTAAATGTAAACAATAATTCTTAAGCACTTTGAATATTAACAGTTTTTTTTTGCACAAATATTTGATTATTTCAATAAAAAAAAAATACTGATTAAAGACAATTTTTTTCAGCACTGGTTTATTTCGAACTTTCTTCGTAGTTTTTTTTTTAAATTAAAAATTTGATTTTCGAGAAGAGGTTTTTAAAAAATTCTTTCAAACACTATGTAAAAAAATCTGTCTCAAGCTTCAAATCTACAAAAATTCTTCATATATTCTTAAATGCACTCAAATTTCGGTTCAGTGTAGTAATAGAACTTAAACTTCGAAGTACAAAAAAATGATAATTTAAAAAATCATATACATATATCACTCATAGAAAAACATGAACGTATAAGAAATTTTAATACAAATATAAACATGATTATCTTTTTGAGATACTCTCACAATTCAGTTTATTTATTACCATCATATCAGTGCTTCTTTTATTGTTGATTTTCAATTATTTTTTCCAAATAATGATGCATTTTCGGTGTACCTAGACATTGCGCTATTTATTATTATATTAAGAAGTGGGGTGTTTATGAAGAGAAAGAGCAAAGAAAGAGATACATGTCAATGTCAAACTGTTCTAACCTTAAAAAAGCTTTCAACTGCTTTACCGTCATATTTTACTATGAACGAGAAAACAAGCGCCCAACTTCATTAGTACGGTGAGGGCAGCACCTCGATATGGCAGAAAATGTGATGTCCTATATATATGGTTCCCCCACTCTAACACCCCGTACCGCATCTACGTTTATAATATCTTTGGTTCGCACCATTCACGACTACACCTTCTTTTACATTTTCTTTGTGGACTACAAGAGAATATAATAAGCGCTATTGGAATGGAAATACAACGATAAATATCTCAATTAAGGGTATGTGACACAGCCAAATACCTACATTGCCGACCTCACTTTTTCAATTTTCCGAATTTTTTTTTGAATCTAAGAACTTTTTTTGTAAATAAAATTTCGGGCTGAAACTTTGGAAAATGTATGAGAAGACAATAAACTACGTTTATGTACCTTATTCGAGGAAGAATTTCGCAAAAAATTATTTTCGTAGAAATTAAAACTGGGTGCATTTTTTGAACCTAAGAACTTTTTTCATAAGTAAAATATCGGCTTCAAACTTTGAGAAATGCAAGAGCTGACAGTAAAGTACGTTTATGTACATTATTTGAGTATAAAAGATGCAAAAAGAAAAATTCCAACTAAGTGTCAACTCCGGTTCCGCTTGCCAGTTCGGTCGGTATTTTTGCGATGGGCACGACAATGCGAAGTCTAGCGGCCACTAATCGAGGCTCTATCAGCTGACTCGTCTACATCTGAAATATGGGGTCCACGCTGTCAAAGATTGATGATCCGGTGTTCTTACAATAATATTTTTTGAAAGTTGTGTCCAGCATAAAAGTTGAGTGCAATATGTTGTTTCAATGTTGAATTATGTAAGTATTGAAATCGCTATTGGCCTCGTTCAGTGGCCGCCAGACTTCGCATTTTCGTGCTCATCGCGAATACCGACCGAACTGGCAAGCGTTGTTGACATTTAGTTGGAATTTTTCTTTTTGCATCTTTAATACTTAAATCATATACATAAACGTACTTCACTGTCGGCTCTTGCATTTCTCAAAGTTTGAAGCCGATGTTTCACTTACAAAAAAAGTTCTTAGGTTCAAAAAATGCACCCAGTTTTAATTTTGTCGCGAAAAATTTTTTGCGAAATTCCTCATCGAATAAAGTACGTAAACGTAGTTTATTGTCTTCTCATACATTTTCCAAAGTTTCAGCCCGAAATTTTATTTAAAAAAAAAGTTCTTAGATTCAACAAAAAATTTGGAAAATTGAAAAAGTGAGGTCGGTAATGTAGGTATTTGGGTGTGTCACATGCCCTTAAGTCAAAAGTTATAGAGATCTGAAAAAACATTGAAGGTTTATGAAAAACCAAACACAAACTTCAAATATGACAATATGTTTTCTTTAGGATACAGTTAATACGTTTCTTAAATAAAGGGTTGCAGCACAAAGCTAGATAACCGAAATTTTTGGCAAAATTGAGCTTTTTGCATTAAAGATTATTAAAAAATCATGTACATGATAATAAGCCTAGCCTCTTGTCTTTTTAAAACTTTTTTGTGCCCATATTTCCCTTCCTAAAAGTTTTTAAATACTGTCAAATAATAATGTACATTTTTTCAAAGAAAAAACGCTAGAATAAAGATATTTGCCATGTTGTTTGCACAAAAATACTGCAATCAAATTTTAACATAAAATATTAAATCTTAATTTTCTACCAAAAGCCACATTTATATTTTTTACAAGAGTTACAGTGCGATACCGCCACAATAAATCTTTATTTTCCCGGAATAGAATAAGTTTTTTCTATGAAATCTTTTTTATTCGCATTAGGGCTCCCCTAATTTCGGAAGCAAGTTTTTATTATTTTAAAGAATTGAGAAATAGATTTTTGGTCGCTGTCTAAAAACGATTTTTAAACCCCATAAAATTAGAACCGCCAAACTCTTCGATGATTTACTCGGAATTGGTTAACTTTTCTTTGGCAAAGCTCATTTTCTCCCAATTTAGCAACTCAATGTCTCGGAAGCAAATTTTCATTTTTTGTTTAAACTGAAAATTGCACTTTCTATTGTGATCATCAACCGAGCCTGTTTCAATTTGAGGTTCCTGTCATTTTGAGATTGTAAACTTCCACATTTCATTTGTCGGAACTGGACAATTTTTTTATTATACTTTCTTGTCCTCAATTCAGAAACACTTCAGCTCGTGAGTGAACTTTTGCTTTTATCTTTAAATGTGTTATTTTGCTTTCCTGGAAAATTGCGATTTTTTTGGTTATCTAATTCTGTATACTGCAACCCTTCAAATATTGTTCCAGAAATAAAATAAAAAAATTATTTAACAAAAAACACCCTTTCCTTCACTCACCTATGTTTTTAATTTATTATACTAATTTGTTGTATTATGATACCATTCATTATATTATCTAATGTCTATCAATTTCAGGTTCAAATATTTGTTTAATCTAAACTTCAGGTGCGTTCTGAAAGTTTTTTCTGTCGAGTCGTTTAACAGACAAAAATTATTAAAATTTGAAGGCAGGAAAACATTTATTCAAGTTGGTATCACTGGGTGTCACGTAACTCATAGGTTCTCATAATTATCAATGTGGCGATGTGGCTTCGATGGAAATTACGAAACTTATGATAAAAAGGTTAGGCCACCTGACCGTTTTATTTTCACTCCTCGTCTTTCTGCACTTACGAAGTCACAATTACTCTTAAAATACTCTAAAACTATAAATCTATCTATTTTTAGTAGATTTCCGCTATTGGATTTTACGAAACCTGCGCTATTTTCTTAATTTTTAACACTTTTTTCTTATTTTCAGCGACAAATCATTTTTTTCCAACAAAATCGATTTAATGAAAGTGGTATAGACTGAAATTCTTTACAAATTTGTTACTTAACTCTTTTATCGAGAAATGCAAAATACATGTGTAAATCGACGAAAACCTGAAATCCAAGATGGCGGCCACTTCCAGTAATTAATTTTTTGACAATTATGTGATTTCTTTACATTGTCGGCAAGGGAAAGTGGTGATGGTGAGCTGCGAGATGGTCAGGAAGATCTCACTAATCAAACATCTGGCCAGCAAGAATATCTGCGACTTAGGTAAGCCGTGAAACATCAACTTTGTCTGCTGAAGAGGCTTTGGCTGGAGTTAGCTATTTGCAGCCAAGCACTTCGAAATAAATACCTTGGCAGAGCATCAAGTGGGATACTACAATGAATGAGGAATTAATGCGTTAGAGTTGCATACCGAGCGAGACGAGCGAGAAATGGACGAGAACAGAGATGATTCTCGTTTTAACATTCTAATTCTTGTCTCGTCTCGTCTCGATCGAACGAGATTCTCGTAATACGAGCGAGATCGATCGTGATGGAGCTAAATCATATAAAACTATTTTTATTTCAATATTTAATTTCAGAGAGAACAATTTTGTTAAAAATAATGCAAAAACTGCAGAATGAATGAATATTTATAATCAGAAATTAAATTACATCTTCTTGGAACTATTTCTCAAGTTCCATTGCGAACATCTTATCTCCAGTATGTAACGCTTCAGCTTAACGAAAAATTGTGATAAAGAATCCATAAGCTTTTAAGCAACGTGAAAATCACATCTTTCGAAATCTTGAATCTACAGGATTTACAAAATTACTCACAATCCCAGTATTAACGATATTTTAAATCGATATTAACCTATTTTACATGCGAATTTTACTAAAAAATATACAAAATTATTGATTATAAATTTAGCTTCAAAAACTTTTGATAAATGAAAATTAATGTATGAATAAAATCTCCCATGGTCGACAATAGAACTTTTTTTGTGCTCTCCAATTTAAATTGAAGGTACAAGCCTCCGGAATGAGAGATACTAAATCAGAAAGATAAACATTATTTAATAGATATATAATCATTTATTAATTATTTTAATGTGAATACTGAATACATCATTAAAAAATTGTAAAGTACAAATCACATTTTTTCCCGCATTTGTCGTTCAATTAAAGATGCCAAAGTACAAGAAGACCATGAGTTAAGCGTCATTAAGAATCTGATCGAATCATCACTCAGTTGATTTCGGTGTTTCCTAATCGTCAAGGAACCTCTAGAGAATATGCGCTCTGATGGAACCGATGTCGCAGAAATAGATAAATAGTCTCGGGCCATTCTAGCAAGATTTGGATATGTAGTTTGATGACTTCTCCACCATTCTAAAATATTTGTATTTCTGTCCGCTCGACCCTCTGCACAATAAAGATTAAATTCTCGTTGCCAATCTCCATAGCTAGACGCACCATTAGGATTATCTTCGAACAATGAATCTACATCGATTAATTCGTTTTCCTCTAAGGCTATTCCATGAACTGAAGTTTGACTGGGACTTGCTTCAAGAACATCCTAATTATTTAAGAAATAAATTCAGTATAATATGTAGAAACAATTATGTTTTTCAATGAATTACATTTCCAACTGTTCAAAAAAAGAGTTTTTTCTAATTAATGTTAAATATAATTTAAAAGTGCCAAAATCTTCACTTTCTGAAATGTTGGACTTTTTTTGGTATTTCAGCGGTCTTGATCATATGAATGCATGTTATAACTGGACAAATTATAAACAGGAAAGTAGGAAAATTTTATTAAACATTGAAATTGCAATTGTTTTCGAATTGGTCATATACTCACGATTCTGTGAATTAGGCTTGAATTTTTGTCGATTGTTTTTAAAAAAATTCTTTGAATTATCTGTGATATACTTAAATGAGAAAGCAAAATAAAATTGGGAAAAATGAAAAAAAAAAAATGATTTCAAGTTCAGGTTTTTCAAATGCTACAAAGCGTATGGATAATAAATTCACTGTAATTTGGAACCTGATTCTCCTGTTGCATTTCAAAATAATCGTTCTTGAAAAGACTTTTGAACTTTTCTACCGACTGCGCTTCCATTTCTTTACCCCATGAAGTTTTTTCAAAGGTTTCAATTTTGTGCCTTGGATCCAGTATCCGTACAATGCAATACGTCCAATTTGTCTTCTTGTAATGCTTCATCAATTTTGCGTGTGCAGCTTCTAGAGCTGTTAACATATTGTCTTCTATCGGGTTTAGTTCAGGCTTACTGTAGAGAGTGCTGATAGAGGCCTCTAGTTTATCCAGAAGCATATTAAAGCCGAGAACTACTGCGTTTAATGTAGGATATTTTTCTCCACTCAATACCTTCGTGAGCACTTTGAAGTGTCGCAGATATTTATAAGTTTCTTTCAAAAGCTCCCACTCGCATTCTGTGATTCTAAAGTTTTTTAATACTTGATTATGATCGCACAATAAATTTATCGCAAGTTGCATTCGGAGAGCGAGATAAATCATGTCATGTGTCGAATTCCACCTAGTGCTGACGTCAATGTTAGGTGCTAGCATTGTAATATTGCACGTTTCACAGCACATTTTCAGTTTGCTTCGCCATTTTTCAGATCCTTTTATAATTTTGAAGAAACCTCTTAATTTTGATAGAGGTGACGTTGTAGGCATCGTTTCAACATCTTCTATTTCTTCGCTTTCCCTTATATCTTGATATTGACTGTCTTCCTCATTTTCTTCGACGCATGCATCATCTTCAACGTTCTTATTTTGGTTGTCAGCATAATCAATTTTGAGAACCTTCAACATGTCTTGGACAGAAAGATTTAAAATGTGTGCGCCACAACGAAAGTGTTGGTTTTCAGAGTCAAATGTACGCATTAGCCCACTTAACTCCACCATAAATTTTGTATTTGCTGAAGCGTTGTCTACTGTTATTCCCATTATTTTGTTATTTAATTTATAATCATTAATAACTTTATAAAAACAATTTGCAATATCTTTTCCTGTGTGTTTACCACGCGACGGACAGAAATCAATAACAAGGGATTGAAGAATCCAATTCTCATCGATAAAATGACCAGTGATTCCATAGTAACTTCGATTGGTGACAGACGTCCAGCCATCATGAGTAAAAGAGATTCTAGACGTATTCGAACGGAGAATTGACATAACCATTTCTCGTTTTTCAATAAATTGATTTTCGATTAAAGCTTTTAATTGACTACGCAGTGGTAAAACAGCTGATGGATTTAAGTAGCGAAATAGATCTTGTGAATCGTCGTCATCAAAAAAATTGTATGGTAAATATTTCTTTACCACCCACTTGCTCAACTTTTCATTAAATGTTCCTTGTTCGAACACCTATAATAAATGTCAATAGAATAAATCAATCTTCTTGAGTGAAAATTAATATTTTTTAGTAGGACATTAATTTTCTTGTTTGAAATTTGATATTTTTGGTTGGAAATTCAATTATTTTATTAAAAATTTTGCTTTTTTTGGTTAAATTCTGCTAAGAAGGAAATCTCAAACCCTTTTAAAGTTCTCTTTTTTTATCCTCACAAAAAATCGTGTAATTAAAATAATAATTGCGCCGATATATTTTTATTTTAGTTGAATACTTGAGGATGAACTAGTTGAAACATTTTTAGGTTCTTACTTGCATATAGTTTCTACATATAGTAAATAATTACTTTTGGTTTTGATCTGCTTGCTGCGTGTTCGGGGTAAGTCCCTTCGTATTCTTTTGTGTGGTATTTTTTCAGATGACGCATAACTCCTGAGGTGTTACTGTCTGTCATTTTACGAATCACTGACTTCGGGGGATCGTCCAAAAGGCAAAGTTTACATTTCGCTTGCTTGAGATCATTTTCAAAAAAAAAATCAAAAGAGTCCGTTAATAAACGTGCATTTCTCTTTCTGCGTCTTGAAATGATCCTACGCTCTTGACTTTCCTTATTGACATCATTTCTTCTGAAAACAAATCTTATTCACAGTTGGGTAAAGTTCAAATATTGCTTTCAAAATTATGGATATAAAGTTGTACATATTAGGTTTTAGGTTTTAGTTCAAGTTATAAAAATTAACATGTTCATATCTTTTGGATTGCACCTATGTATTTTCCTTAGATAATTTAATATTTCTAACAGTTCTGCGCAAAATGAATAATTAATAAATAATAATAATAATGAAGGGAGATCTACATGAAATCAAAAACTTGGTTGAAGGCATTGACGGCCAATATAAATATAAAAATTTTAATTCAGAAAATTTTATTTTTATTCAATTTATTAATTAAATTAAATAAGAACTACTGTGATGCATTATCCTGTGATTTTTCTCCTTCAGCTTCTGCATTTCCATAGGTTCGATTTTGTGCATTCTCTTCAGT
The DNA here is from genome assembly GCA_932178445.1 of Andricus quercusramuli. NCBI lineage: Eukaryota > Metazoa > Arthropoda > Insecta > Hymenoptera > Cynipidae > Andricus > Andricus quercusramuli. Next base: position 80,789 of record CAKNXH010060997.1, on the reverse strand, counting down.
CAATATTAGCTCTCTGCTTTCTGTCCAAATTCGTGTTTCTTCAGCTTCATTCTCATTTTCTATTATTTGGGAAACTTTTCGTTTTTTTGACATTTTTCTTTCAAATTTTTGACATAAACGTTTGACAGCTAACGAGAAGTTTTCTCGTGAATCGAGACTGGAACAATCGAGTATCAACAAATGATATTCGATGGGCTCGTTTGAAAATGTTCTCGTAAATCGAGTGAAATGTAACGAGAAACGAGAATTTCTCGTCTCGGTATGCAACTCTAGTCTCCATTATGAAAGTGCGAAATTTGAAAACCCGCGCCAAAAAGGACAACATTTTAAAATGAAATTTGCTGCAATGTATCCGCAAATAGAGAAAGTAGGACTAAGAGATCTTATCGTTCAGGTGAAGGACATCAGGACTAACCTACACATCTCTGGAGTTTGAGCAACAGAGATTAAACAACAGGTTGATTTAGCGTGGAAAAACGACTGCAATGAACATCAGGTAGAGGAAGCCGCGTCACACGAGAACATCGTGTACTCTTCTTACTTAAGTACTCAGAACTACAAAAAGAATAAATTAACAAAATCTAGGAGACCAAAAACGCTCAATATCAGTAAACATATTGCTTTCGGCTGTTGAAATAGCTGACATCGAAATGAAAGTGTAACAGCAGCTTCCTATTGATGAACTTTACTCGGAAAATGTGAACAACGGAGACTTGAATTGTAGCTGAAGGCATAGATGCTAGGCATGATGAACATCCATCACGGTACCCACTAGAACCGCATCAAAACATTATTAATGATGATCTGAACAGCGAAGTTTCAGAAAAACTACAGCACAAAGTCGCAAAGCAGTTTTCCAATGATATCCACATGGAGTTCGGACTAGATAAATGCAGAACAGTACATTTAACCAGAGAAGAATTAGGGACCCAAGAGCTAGAGAACGAGTTCGAAAATGACATCGAGGCAATGGCTTAGTGCAAGTCATATAAATCCGTGGATATTTTTGAGTCTAAGGGTATTCAGCATACGGTAGGTAAGAAAAGCCTCACGACTGTCTTCACTACAAGACTCAGATTTATTCTGTAGAATTCTCGTAACTCGTGAAACAAGATCAGAGAAATCAACACCTATGCCATCCCTGTCCGCAGGTACTCCTTTGGGCTCATTAAACAGAATCATCCACGTAGAAATCATGAAGCACCGAATGTACCACAGTAATTCGGCAATTGAAAGGGTAGTTCTACCACGAAATAGAGAGGGTAGGGGCGTTGAAGATGTCAGGAAAATGTGAGAGTCACTAGTTATAAAGTTGCGAGACTATTTTAACTGCAATCGAGATGTTACGCTTTATAACACCATCTGTGAAGCGGACCTTCATTACACACCCTTGAATTCGTCCTCAGAGAAGGCCTTGAATATCAGGGCAGAAACCATCGAGGAATTAGAAACGCAATAAAGACAAAGCCATCCACGGCGAGCACCACAAAACGTTCGATTAGCATGAAGTGGATAGTGGGGCATCCAATATATGGCTAAGAAACGGCGTCCTGTATCCAGAAACGGAAAGATTCTTCATTGCGATACAGGCCTGGGTTGTCAGCACCAAAAGTTATCGCAAACACGTGTTGGATCAAGACCTGGTTGACCGGTGCCGATTATGTGATGATACCAACGAATCTATCGAGCACATTATTGATGGTTGTCGCGTAATGACTCAAAGAGAATATACGCACACACATAATGATGTAGCGGGCATTGTAAATCAACAACTTTCCCTAAACTTAAGACATTTAACAGAATGGATACCTTTCTATAGATACATTCCAATGCCCGTTTCCGAAAACGAAGATTATATCTTATATTGTGTAACAGAATTTTTACCATTACGCGGGACTCGGCACGACCCTGCGCGAAAGGGTTGCCGGGCCGCATACGAGGCGGAACGGAATCCTCCGAGGGGACCCGAAGTCCCGAGCAACAGCACAGCAGTTGCTCAGTCTGAGTTTGTTCGCCTCAGGGAACAGTGTTTTGTGTCAGTGTTATATGCCTTTTGCTTTCGCTTCGCCCGCCTTCCTCACGAAGAGGATTTCCTTCCGCTTTGAGCGGCTCCTACGTGGACCGACACCTCCATGACGGCCAAAGTTCCGGGCCCCAGCCTAGTCTTCGGGGTTCATCAACCTGTCGCCACACGCTGACGACCGCATCAATGTAAATCGTAATAAACGCAATTGATTTTACATGCTCGCCTCATTATTGTGTTCTACCCTATTTCTCAGCGCCTAAATCCACCTTCTTCCCCTGGATATTACTTCCGTAATACCTGGCGTCCAACCCAAAAAAACCCGCCTTCTATCCTTAAAATTAAAAACCTGCTGAGAAATTAGGATACACATACATATACAAAGTTAACAATTACACAAAATTTCTTACTCATACTCCAACTTGCTACTGATCCATCCGCCTTGATTATATTGATAGCATCACCACCTTATACTGATGATTTTATATTCTTGATTTGATTTGTTTGCCATGCCATGTGATTTATTTTCCAATATGTAAAATGTATTTGCTCCACATGTATTTCACCTGATATTTATGGAATGAATTATTTTTTGGGGAAGTGAAAAATTGAACCGATATTCGGAAACGAACTAAAAAAGTACAGCACAGAAAATTCGTGAAATCGGTCAAAGTTTTTAGGGAATGAAACTATTATCGGGGATTTGTTTCGAATTAGAAAATTCGGAAAATTTAATAAAAATTGTCTAAACTTAAAATTTTTTGTTCCGGAATGATTAAATATTGAAACCGAAAACGGATAATTCGGAAAAATAATATATTTTTGGAAAGTTAGAACTATCTTTCAGAAATTAGGATTATATTTTTTCAAATATAATGAAAAAGGATACCTAACATGAAAAATATAGTTCATTTGTGTTTAGATTAGATATTTCAAGCGGCATCCTTACGAATACCGCGCCAAGGTCACGCGACATATCTCCCGAATAAGAGTACGAGGAAAATAAACATATTTTCGAACTCTCTAACCACTAAATGACCAATCAAAATTTTAATTAAAATTTCTCGAACGAAATTGAAATTTTAAATTAGAAACGTACATCGAAGGAAAACACAACGAGACCAATAATCGAAATTATGGTCCCAACTCCAGCCAAAATCACAGGCGCTATCCCTAAAATCATAAATAGGTCGATAGGTCGCGGTAGGGGTTTCACGATGAAAAACATGGATACCCCAATGAATAAAACTAGGTCAGAAAAAGACAGATTGACTCGGAAAACCTGTACTGAACCAACTCAAAATAGCCGACACATACTCTATGACCTTACTCAAAACCCTAACAAAACTTCCGATCTAGAAATCAATACCTTCTATTGGGATAACGAAGATTTACCCACAATAGGCGCGTTAGGCTTAATAAACAGTCCCAGACAAACCAACAACAAAACTTTTGATAGCGATTCCTTTTTGAAAAATAATACACAGTTCATTTTAGAAACCGAAGAACTTTTAGAAAGTGTAGAGTTCAATGAATTTATGAACCAACGAAAGGAAATATTTTTCAGAGAAAAGGAAGAAAGGGCAAATGATGTAAAACTTAGGTTGAACCCGTCAGCTCATAGTTCTTTTAAAAACGAAAGAGAAAAGATTGAACCTAGTTACAGGCAAAATAAAAGCGCATCCCTTAATAGACAGTCAGTACAATTCAATTTAAAAGATAATTTACAAGAACGCCGTCAACTTTCCCACAATAATACCGAAAACCGTAGTAGAACGAGAATCAATAATTTAAAATTACAAAACGCAGATGACAGTGAATCATTAGAGGACAGAAACACTTAAAACCAAAACAGACGACATAGACTCTCGACAACAAGTAATAGGTCAAACAGACATTCTAGAATCGACACAAATAATATAGATACGGATAGCGAACCTGAAAATAATACAAATAATCAAACAATTCAAGCGACATTTTTCCCTTTTGGCATGATACAAACGTCATTTCAAATCATGAGTAACTGGCCGATTAAATTTAGGAATAACAAAGAGGATAGTCCCGCGCATTTTCTGAACGAATTAAAAAGATTCAAAAGGGGATATAAAATAAGCGACTGCGATATTTTAGAAAATTTGGATGCACTACTAATTGAAGATGCAAAAGATTGGTGCGAAATAAATAAAAATTCCTGGAGATGTTTATCGGATTTTTTCGAAGATTTAAAAAACGCTTACATCGATGAAAGATTTTCTGAGGAAATTAGGCAAAAAATTAAATTTTGCAATCAAAAAGGGACATAAGACATTCACTCATATTTGACAGAAATCAGAGAACTTTTTTCTAAACTTTACCCTAGAAAAAGTCTGGAATGGGAATTGCGTGGAGCTTACGAAAACCTTAGAATAGAATATAATATGTACATTAAACGTAACGACTTTGAAACTTTTGAGGAACTAGAAGACTTAGGAAAATAATGGGAAACTGAGCTAGCCAAATCAAAAATTCGAGGGCAAGTTTTACAAATAACTGAACCTAAAATAGAGGACAAATTAGAACAAAAACGTAATAGCAGTAGTGGGGATAAAAATGGTCCGGAGAATAATAAGGACTTAAGAGAAAATAAAAACGGTCAAAAAGATAACCAATACGGAAACCAAAGTCAAAATGATCAAACTAAAAAACAATACAAAAACCGATTTCCATGTTCATCATTTGGATTTCCATTATTACCTTTTCCAAACCAATACCAACAAAATTTCAGACCTAACCCTGTAATCAAATGTTACCAATGCTGAATCAAATGACGTTAGACTCAAATGAAGTTCAAAGCAATCCAATGATCGAATTCCCAACGGAAAAAGCGGAAAATAGTTCAGGAAGCAATAACAAAGATAATAAGCAAAATCCCCAAAAAGCAAGTTACGATAATAAAAACCAACAACATGATAATAATTCTAATAAAGATTCCCAAGATAAAATAAATTCCGATCAAAACAGAAAACATAATTTAAATTCACGCACAAACATTACAACAAACAATAGTAATTGTTATCACTGCGGTTTAACGGGTCATTTTAAAAGAGAATGCCCATATTACACATACAACCAGGGAAACTGGAGGGGCGGGTATTCGAACCAAAAATATTACAAACTAATACCGAAAAGCCAGAATACTTGAATTCGGATAAAGATGAAATAACGGAAATTCGTTTTCATCTAATGACAAGATTCGAAGGTAGCTTATTTCGAATACTAGTGGATACGGGTGCCACACATTCATACGCTGGCAAGGAATTGCTGGAAAAAATCCAGAATTCCAAATTTTCTATTTTTAAACCCGCCTCGAAAAAATTAATAGTAGCGAACGGCGAAACAATCGACATAATTGGGCAAGTAGTAATCCCAATTAGAGTCGGAAAACACAAAGAACATGTAATGTTCAGGTTAGTCCCAAAACTAAACTCCGTAGGTATCTTAGGCACAGACATGCTGAAAGCCCTACGGATGACCTTAAATTATCACTCGGAAACCTGGTGGTAACCAGGGATTCCCCCCACCTACTATTCTATGGAAGCTTATCCAAAATCGCTCCCCACCCCAATAATTGAAAACAAAGCAGAAAGTAAACCTGACACTACAACGAAAGAGAATGAAGAAGGTAAAAAGGTAAAGATTAGGAATGAACAATTAAGTGAAAAAGAAGAAAATATAAAAATAAATATTAATCTGAAATTCGGAGGAAAAATTAATTTGAAAAGTACTAGAGACCTTATTAAAAATAACTCAAAGGTAGAAGATAGCAAAATCCCCGTAGTACCTATCAATCCTAACCAACCCCAAAAAACTAAAAACGCCCAAATTCCAATTAGAAACCCCACTAAGGATATCCCAAGCCTTTTGAGCATTCCAACGAGCAACAAATTTCAACCTCTGGAGAATATCCCCACCCGCGACACTAGCGACGATCCAAGCACTCAAGACTCAGATACATTAGGCAAACCAAGAATTAGGAAGAAAAATAAGGAAAATAAGTTAGGAAAAATATTTTACAATACAAAATACGAAGAAAAATATAAGGATAGTGACAGTAACATTTGGAAAGATAAAAAAGTTACTGATCAAAATAAAACGAAACGGGAATCTCAGAAAGCAAATGAGATATCAGAAATGGATAACAGAAATCAATGGGTTAATTTCAAAAATAAAGCAATAAGATTAAATAATATTACGGATAATTTAGGAAAAATCAACGAACAAAATTATTGTTCGCCAGAGTACTACGCAGGTATTGTTGGGCTTAACGAAAGCCAACAATCCCAATTAGAGAAACTTTTAGAAAATAAAAATACACCAAGGAAAAGAACATAGGGCGACTCATTTAACGAAACACAAGATTGACGTCCAGGGCAACGATCCCATCAAACAGCGATATTATCACGTGAGCCCAAAAATTAAGGAAATAATTTATCAGGCAGTCGATAAATTATTAGAACAAGACATAATTGAACCGTCTTGCTCTGATTGGTCAAACCCTGTAGTGATGATCAAAAAACCGGGTAAAGAATATAGATTCTGTTTAGATTTCAGAAAGGTTGATAATATTACTAAAAAATACCTCTATCCAATCCCACTCATGAGAGAAATACTGGACACATTAAGATCGGCAAAATTTATCTCCAAAATTGATTTAAAATTAGCTTACTTACAAATACTTTAAAAGAAAATTCAAAACCAATCACAGCATTCACAGTCCCTGGAAAGGGCATGTATCAATTTAAAAGGATCCCATTTGGTTTAACCAATGCTCCAGCTACTTTCCAGAGACTGATGGACAAAATCATCACTCCAGATTCAAAGACAAACGTTTTTTGTTATTTATATGATATTGTAATAGTAACACAGGATTTCGACGATAATTTGAAATATTTAAAGTCAACGACAAAGGACTCCAAATAGACGAAGAAAAAATACAACTAATTCTAGAATTCCCTAAACCTAAAAACATTAAACAATTACAGCGCATGATAGGGATGGCACGTTGTTACACAAAATTCATTCCACACTTTGCCGATATAATAGAACCAATGAACAGGTTATTAAAGAAAGATAAAAATGGGATTGGGGATTAGAACAAGACCAGGCTTTCCAAAAAATTAAAGACCTTTTAACTTCAGCACCAATTTTGACCTACCCAGATTTCACACAACCCTTCCTACTCGAAACTGACGCGAGTAATACGGGGATAGGAGCCGTACATACGCAAACAATTGATGGCGTAAATTACGTGATACCATACGCGAGTAGAAGCCTAAAGGGCGCAGAATTTCGGTACTCGGCATCAGAAAAAGAATGCCTAGCGGTGGTTTGGGCAATACGAAAATGTAGGCCATATCTAGAAGGATATAGCTTTAAAGTAATCACGGACCACTTAGCGTTAAAGTGGCTCCACAACCTAAAAAACCCCACTGGCCGATTAGCCAGATGGGCCTTAGGATTATTGGAACATGACTACGAAGTCATATATCGTAAAGGCAGTTCAAACCTAGTCCCTTATGCCCTTTCGAGATCAGGGGAACCAATGAAAAATATAGCGTTCGCGTTAGCTTGTAGCGTAGAAAAACCAAAAGCGGACGTTAATGATAAAACACACGACTGGTACTCTACAAAATTCAGACAAATGACAAAAAGACCCGAAGAAAACAAAAAATGGCGAATCAGAGATTCGCAACTCTACTTTTACAGAACTGACCCACTCAAATCTATTCTATTACCAGACTCAAACCCCTTGAAACTAATCGTACCTAAAAAACTTAGAGATCAAGTTTTACGGGAAAATCACGACGAAACCCAGGCAGGACATTTAGGCTCAGAGAAAACTTACGCGAAAATTTCCGAACATCACTTCTGGCCAGGGGTAAATTCGGATGTTATCAATGACGTAAATAACTGCCAGACTTGTCAAAGAGTACAACCGGGTAACCAAGGTAAAGCGGGATTAATGGGGAAGAGTATCGTCGAAGAACCATGGACCATGGTAGCAGCTGATATCATAGGACCATTCCCGATTTCCAAAAAGAGAAAAAACCAATATACTCTAGTGTTCGTAGACTTATTCACAAAATGGGTCGAAATAATCCCGATTAAGAAAGCGAACGGAACAACTATAGAGTCAGAATTTCATAAACGTGTCATTTCGCGTTGGGGAACACCGCGGATTCTCCACACTGACAATGGCACGGAATTTGTAAATAAAACACTAAGACACTTAACAGAAAAATTAAGTATAAGACACACGACATCGTCAAAATACTACCCCCAAGCAAACCCAACAGAGAGATACAATAGGAAAATTAAAAAAATAATTAAAACCTATTTAGATAACGACCACTCTACCTGGAACAAACACATAGCTGACCTACAATTTGCTATTAACACTAGTAAAAATTCATCAATACAATTTACCCCAGCATTTTAAATTAGAAAATGTAAATACAGGTAATGGCAAGGATGAGACCCGAAGATTAAAGGAAATCACATCCAGCTAGATAAAAAATTATACACTCTGGAGGAAGCTAAGCTTCAGTCTGCTGTGGATCAACAAGAACCCTAATCCAGCAATGCAGTGAAACAATAAAATATTTCACGTGTCGATGAAAAGAAAACAGCTCGCCCTCCCAAAGAGAAACTCAACAGTTATACCTTAGTCCAGTCAATGGAAACGCCAGGATAATGGACAATATCATTGAATGTATTCTGTTTTATGTGCATGATAAATTTAAGTCTAATTGATTATGTTCACCTTGATTATTGATGGGAATATACTTTGCATGTTGTTTTTGATTGTGGTTTGAAACTTTGATTTTTTTGTGTACTTGGAAATCTTGAATTGTCTGTGAAATTAAATATATATTTAAAATGGCGGATGAGCGGGATATTGAAATCCCACCTTACGTGTTGTCGATGTCGGGGGATGACTTCAGACGATATTTGGGCGAAAGGGGGCTTGACCTATCGGGGTCAATCGAGGTTACTGACTCGGGCCATACGATACCTGCCCTTCAAATTTAAAACTTTCGGGATTTTATATAACTAATTATAAAATTCCAGTTGAAAATAAAAGTGGTTCAAAAATTAAATTCTCGGAATTGAATTCTCTCAAGAGTTCAGATACCATGATTACTTTTAACGAATTCAAAAAGAAAATAAAAACCTTCCTATCTGACTTCGATGTCAAACTTGAGAATAAATTCAGGAAACTAAGAAATCTAAAGAAAGTCAAAATAACTCTAAATAATAATTTTGACATGTTTTCTTAAATTAATAATTGAACTTTGAAATGTAAATATTGCCTAATCAATGACAATAATCACATTAGATAAATTAAGTCTGAAAAAAAAGATTGTTCATTGAGATCCAACACATTCAAAAAAAATATATATATAAATAAATTCTGACTATGCTGCGGAATTTGATGATAAAAATTCCTCAAGGTGGTAAAGTAAACTAAAAAAATCAACTAAAAATCAACCAGTCACGAATAATAAGGATGCTCTCGCGTGGTTGTAGTACTGCCGGTGGTTCGCCTATGCTGATGAGCTTTCAATGTAGCCATCAGGGGATCATGTAGTTGATCCTGCACGTTGTTTACATTCTTCACGTAAACAGCGACACTGAGAGACGTTTGAATTATTTCTTTAAATTCAACACTAAAAGGGATCGCGACCAATTAGGATACTCTCGCGTAGCCTATAGTACTACCATTGGTTCGCTTATGCTGATGAGCTTTCAATGTAGCCATCAGGGGATCATGTAGTTGATCCTACACGTTGTTTACATTCTCTGCGTAAGCAACGACAATGAGAGACGTTTCTAAGTATAGCTTTTAATTCAACAATAAGAGGGGGGCGACTGAATGCAGTCAAGTTTAAATACTGTTCCTCGAGGAAGTAAATTAAACTTCAAGATTAAATTACATGTTGGAAACTCAATGGAACAATGATAATTAAAAATTAAGAATTAAACAATAATAAAATCAATCATATCAATCATCATAAAACTTAAATCATTTTGAGATCCTTACTGATGGGATCGGTCTATTTAGGTGACTAAATTATGTAAAATAATAAATCAATTCAATTCAATAAAAATTGTTATTAGACATCAATCCTCTTTTTCGATTAATCCCATCAGAGTCTCTCCGTTCTGCGAAAAATCTTCGCAGCCCTCTTGGAGAGGGGGTGGAGTTGCCTCCATGCGGATTATTTGCGTTCGGCAACTGGTCCTACAATTTCAACTAAATGCTCCTGGTAGCATTTTGAATTCGAGATGCTCACCAGGGTGAATTCAGAATATCAGTTCAAGAATTTCTCAGCTAATAAAGGAAAGTATAGGAATAATAACAATTTAGTATCTTATTTCGAGAGAAGTGGGGTAGGCATTCAGCTAAAATTGTCATTAATAATAATAATAGTAATTAAAAACTTTCAATTCATTCTTAAAAATTCTCAAACAATAAAATTTCACATGCTAATGTGAATAAGAATGTAGGTGGAAGGTATCACACCCGTCCGGTTATAGATCGGATCAAAATAAATTCAAGTGACCTCTCAGAATAATTTTTTATTATTATTTACGGTCAAAAATTGGTTTTTTGTGTGTGACGTTTCCTAGTTGAAGACACCTGTGTATGATGGTGTATGGAACCGTGGTCTGGCAATTATCAAGCTTCGGGCATTAGAGTGTATATTAAAATAAAAATAAAAGTCCATGAGCAAGGTGAGAGAAGGGTTGCTATCTGGGTTCGCCCCAGTGGGTCGAATCTTGTGAAGGGGGAGTTGTGACGGGGTATTTGATTACCCGCACAAAATTATGATAAAGAATTCATAATTTAACCTTAGTTAATATAGGGTAAAGAACCTAAAGCAACGAATCGAAACTTTTGACTAGTTTAATTATTTTTAAAAAGCTTAGGTTATGTCAGACCATAATGATGATTTTAATTTCCAAAATTTAGTCTGTTTTGTTTTTGTTTTTTTATATTATTTCATCTGACGAGCTGGAATGGGGTAGCACTCTACCCTCGCCTTTACTTCGGAGACGGCGATACCTGCTCCGATTTCCAACAAAAGATAATCTTCGGTCAAGGACTCAACAACATTTCCCGGGCATATATGATTGAATGGGAGTCCCTTTCATGCAAGAATGCCAGGGAAAATCAGGACTTGGATACGACGGTGGAGGCCAATTTTGACATTTTGTCAACAACCTCTCTGGGCACGACGAGCGGGCCGAAAGATCTCGGATACTGATGCGAAAATCGGGCATCGTGGCGACATCTGGCGGCGCGCTGAAGCACTGACTGAGGGCCTCAACTCCCTCCCAAGAACCATGCGCACGGCTGCGTGCCGACTCCCTTCCGGCAAGTCTAAAGTAACGGCTCCTTTATTCATTCGTTCCTCTACGTTCCAATCGAGTGGTGGTTTTCGATCATGAACGCATTTTGGAGGATTGAGATAGGAAAAATTGCTTGTTGTTACTGATTTAAAAATGTCCACTGGCGGCAGAGGTTCTTGGAGGGGATGGAGGAGACTCTCAGGTTGGTGATCCTTTTTCTCACTTTGTTGCCTTGAATGTAAAGAATTGTAGTTTCATGGAAAATGCCGAAGTTGTAGGCATTCTACGGGAGGCTCATTAAGTGCCTCGCCCTCACTTATCCTTGTTAATGTTGGGATTTGCGGAGTAGCTCCAGTGTATTTTGTTTGTGTCTCTCAAGGATCAATGGGAAGTGGGATTTTTGTTGAATGAACAAATTAAAAATTGTCGAGTGGTCACTCGGGCCTCGTTAGAAAGAGAATATCTATTCTTGTCATTCTAGTTTTGAGTGGGGCAAAGGCCCACTCAATATAATTGTTTGCTAATTTGTAATACTTGTCATGAACTTCTTGGATCAATTATATCAGTGGTTAAGATTACGATGTTGATTTTCTCATACTTCACCTCTCACTGCGTCCTCCTCTTACTCCGCCCCTCTACTGGAGTTATCGGGCAAATGCACTGTTTTATTCATAGCGTTAATATATATTTTGGTAGTTTTGATTGCTGAAAACTACCTGGCGACCTTCAGGCATCTCTTGGACTCGTTCGGAGTCCAAGTTTCAATTAGAGATATTAAATTTTACACAATCAGCATAAATAGGCTTATAATATATATATAATTAAAAAAAAAGTTAAACAACCACCGCAGGGTACCACTAAGAGCAACTGCCATCTGGAAAAAATGTCAATGGCCCCCAGTAGAACCGCGGTAAAATACACCTA
>CAKNXH010060997.1:53373-63446 GCA_932178445.1 Andricus quercusramuli | reverse complement strand
ATAGACTGTACGTTGTCACCTCCGTGTAGTTGACTCTACGTTCTCGCCTCCGCTATTTTCCGTGAAAATATTTGAAATTTATATGCATATATACGTTGAGGGGGGCCTTCTGATCAGGTTTCTCAGAAGAGTGGTAATAATTTCTCATTTTGAAATTTATATATATTTTGTGATACTGAATGTACGAAGTACCTCCTCTACATATAAGGAAGAGTGTTAGACACTATACGTACTCACCTCAAGCGGTGTTGCCACGTCTGGGAGGTAGGATTCTTACCTGGCGTCCATGTCTCTCAGGTCTATATGAGATCTGACACTTAAGTCCTAATCAGAGAATTAAGCTAATTCGAAATAATATTGGTTTAGAAGAAATTATTTTTAAAAATGTTATTTATTATTATTTATCGCTTCAGAGATCTCTCGAAAATTCGTTTTTAGCGCTAATTATGATTTGCTTGCGGTTTTTTAAATGAAGATTGCTTTTGTTACATGAAATTCTACTTTATGCTGATAATTAGATTTTTTAATAAATTGCTCAAACAATTTACTATTGTTTGTAGCAATTTTGTCTTAGAATAGAGTTAGAATGTCGCGTTTTTGTCATAAATTGCACTTTTTGTCCAATTTTCAATGAGATCGGGTTAATACATAATTTATGTTAATAAAAAAAATTGTTTAACAAATTTGTTATTATTGTTAAAGATATTCTCTTTCAATAATCTTAGAAATTGCGGTTTTGTCTAAAATTTGCAACTTTTTGTCCACTTTTCACTTGAAATGAGTGATATTTTTTTTTAATTCAGGAAAAATTATTGATTAAACAAATTACTATTGTTATTAGCTATCTTCTCTTAGATGAGTGCTAGAAAGTTGCAGTTTTTTCTAAAAATTTCGAATTTTTGTCAAATTTCTGATTAAAGTCAACTGATGTTTAATTCAAGTTAACAAAAATAATTGTTCGAACGATTTATTATTATTTTTAATGATATTCTCTTTGCTCGATGGTAGAAAGATGCTGTTTTTTCTAAAATTTTTAACTATTTGTCTATTTTCCACCTTTAGTGACCTAATAATTATTTCAGTTGGGCAAAAATAATTATACGAACAAATTATCGTTGTTTATAACTATCTTCATCTATATTAATGCCAGATAGTTTCAGATTTCTTCTGAAATTTTTAACTTTTTGTCTACTTTAAACTTAGTGAGATGGGAGAACTAGGTTATTAAATGACTTGTGAAAGTTTTGTCTTGCATTAAAGCAAGAAGTTTATTGCAAAACGTAAAAGAAAAATTTGGAATTGCAAATATTTTAATATCAGCCCCGGAAGGGGGAGAGGTGGGTGGGGTGGGTCCTTCCTCGGAGAAAATACGTCTCGTCGGTGACAATATATAATCGAGGGTAGTCAACATTTTTTCATTTCTCGAATTCTCACACACATCGCCCTGTAATTTGTTCGAATCCACACAAAAAAATCAATTTTTTTGGTTTAGAAAAAAATTATATTTAGAGGTGTCGCAAGCCCATGAAGTTTAACACGTATTTCCCATTAGGAAAAAAGACATTTTTGTATATTTTATTCAGAATCGTCAATATTAGCTGAATCGAGTTGAAACTCAATACTGCTTTTCACAAATAGCCATAGAATAAAAGTCAAATATATCAATTATCAAATATCACCCCGCTAAGTCTGTTTTATAGGGTCCCAAAAAAACCCATATGTAAAAAAATGGGTTTTGCGAGTTTTTAGCGCTAATTATGATTTTTTGGAGTTTTTCAACAATGCTAGAAAATTGTAGTTTGTTTTTACATTTTCACTTTGTGTTCAATTTTCAACTAAAGCCAGTTGAATAATAAGATAAGTGCTGATTTGCAGCTTTTTCTGGACCCTTGAAATTTTCGTCCACTTTTCACTTAGTGGGGTAATGATTATAGCAAGTTAGCAAACATGCTTATTTATACAATGTATTATTGTTTATATATATATCTTCTCTTGGAGCAATGCTAAAAAGTTTCTTTTTTTTGTAATCTTGATTTTGCTTTGACTTTTCAGTTATGAGACACAGACAGGAATGAAATAATTAGGGGTAGGTGGGAGGACTAGGACTGAAAATTACTTGTAAAAATGTTGTTTTCAATTACAACAAGAAGTTCATTGCAGAGCGTGGAAAAAAATTTGGAATTGAACATATTTTGATATCAGCCCCCCTCCTCTCCCAGCAAAATATACTCACGAAAAAAAAGATATTGTTCAAAATATGTTTTCTCTCATGTTTATATAGTATTTGTTCATAACTAACAAGGCAAAGCGAAGTTAACCATTTTAGAAAAAAACAGAACTTTCTAATTTTTATCTGAGAGACGATAGTTTTCAAAGATAATAAATTGTTTGAACAACTATTTTTATCAACTTGCATTAATTATCATATCACGAAGTGAAGGGTGCCAAAAAGTTAAAAATTTCGGGATAAAATCGCAACTCGTCTCTCGATAAATTCTGATAAAAGGCATCAGAGGTTTTGAAATTTCAAATACTCCCATCTTTAAAATAAAATTTTCTTTAAATTTGTGAAATACGTGTCGTCTAATATCCTTTGGAAAAAAAACATATGTCTTGCGAAAATGATTCTGTGACTTGAGCATGCACAGCCTGCCCGACTGGAAATGAATTCAGCCAACTAAAATAATAATAATACAATATTATACGAAAGTTGAATGTTGAATTATATTCAACTTGAAGAAAAACAGAATTTCAAAATTAGAAGCCTTGAATGGTGCAATTTGAAAAATTGGAAGCATAGCGATCTTCTTTTGTATTATATTTTAAATTTTCCAACGTGATAATATTTCAAGTTTTTAGTTGAAGATTTTCACGAATGTATTATTTCAAATGTATTTGATTAGAAGATTCAAAGAATAAATAGAGATTCTGAATTAATGGTTAAAAATTAAACGATTTATATTTAAAAATTTAAAAATTATGGTTTGCTTAAAATCAAAACAGATAAAAATTGTTTGATATGAAATTGAGACCTCAGTAATTGAATAAATTTTTTCAATCCTGACTGGTTAACATTTTAGGGTTCTAACTTTTCAAGTTGAACGCTGAACTTTCCATTCTTCTCTTTCAACAGTATTAATTTCGCAATTAAAATTGAAATGATGAAATTGAGAAAAGTACAATTGTCAATTGGAAAAATGTTAATTTTTAGACGATTTTAATTCCTTTAAAATAATTTAAAATTTAAAGGAGAAGAGTATAAAAGCATTTTAATATCGCAATTCTAGGTAATTAAAAATTGGTTCAGTTCCTAATCAAGTTGAGATTTGCTCAATTTTCAACACTTCGTATGAGAAATGTTTTCATTTTTAATGTTGCGTACTTAAAATTTCTTTATTTCTAACATTTTTTTTAGAATTATTCAATTGTAAAAGTTTGGGATTGAAAATTTTTCCAGCTTGTACTGATAATTTAAAATCCTGAAATTTCAGAAGCTTTGACTTTGAACAATTCGACTTAGTTTTTCACTTTTTAATTGTAGAATTGTAATCAGTTTTAATTTCAAAATGATGAAATTTTAATGTTTTCAATTTTAAATTATTAGAATCTAAACGCTTCAAATTATAAATAATACAACTCGAATTTAGTTGAATTTTATATGATGCAATTTTCAAAACTTTAATCTGAAATTATTCAATTTTGAACAGTTTCGAAGAAATCTTTTGATTTTGAGATTCTCCAATGAAAAATAAAATGTTCTGATTATTAACGCTTTGAGGCAGTACTGATATAACAAAAATTCCTTTCTAATGTATATGTCTACTCTTGAAATTTTTCTTTTAAAATTTCCGTATTTTGAGAGCACCTGATATAAAAATTTTCAGTTCAAAGTTATTCAATTTCAAAATCTTCTATTAAGATGTGAGACGAGTGAAATTCTTTTCTATTACATTAGAAATATTGTGTTTTTGTCCAAATTTTGGCTAGGTAATCTAAAATTGTTTGATTTTGAAAGTTTTTAATTCAGAATCATTGAATATCTACCTTTTTGAGTTCCAAACGCTTTCAATTTCAATGACACTATTGTCACTATTGGCCTCCTTTTTTCAACGATGATACTATTTTGACAAAAATGCTACTAATGTCTCTAAATTTACACGTTTCCTCATTGAATATTTTAAAATATTTTCGCTGATTTGTTAAAATAACATGTCCAACATCTCAAGTATATAAATATAAAAATAGTCCCAACGGATAATATAACACAAATTTATTCATAATACTTTTAATTCATTTATTCTTTATTTCCATATCAGGCCTCGGGTTATAAGACATTTTCGATTTTCTTTTCGAAAACACATTTTTCAAAATTGCACCATTTCAATTTGTAACACTTATTGGCTGAACTTTTTGAAGTTGAGAACGATCGAAATAAAATAATTTCAAATTCGAATATTAAAAAATGGACAAATGAACATTTCAATTGTACTGTTGCAAATTTGTATAATTTCCAAATAGAAGCTTAAATAATTCTCGATATATTTCAGCTTCAATATTGCTTAAAAATTAATTATATCATATTGAAAGAGTGTTCGAATCAGTAACTTGATGAAAATGTAATTTTTTCATTACTAGATATATATCATCCATTATTCAGTTTCATAGTATACAATGAAATAAATAAAAATTGGAATTGATATCTGGATATTAAACCATGAAACGATGATCTACAAATATTAGGAGGTTAAACCTAGATATTAAAATTTAGAAATTCAATTTTAGATTTAATTTTAAATTTTGAATTTAAGAAAAAAAAATTAAATTAAAATAATTAAATTTAAATTTGAATAATTAATTTTTTTCAATTTTAAAATTCAAAGTTTGAAACAGATATTCCTTTTGGAACTCGATTCGAACAAAACAACAGGTACCCAATATCGCTTTCGTTTTTATTTTTGGAACGTGCGATATTTCAGTTGCAGTTTATGGTAAGGGGGAAGGGTTCCGGCATGAAGGCGACATCGCCACCTCAGGTAGTGCACCTGTCTTTTCAAAAGTGTTAATAATTTTTATGATGAAACTGATTGGGCCATTGTATTCTACGTTGGGTTTCCCTTGCAATTGGAAGAAGTAAAAATCTGGAATGTCTGCACGGCATGTGAGCCGGGCTCATCGTTTTTATTTGCTGAATTTTTGAAGGGCTGCCAAAAATTATTTTCAAACAATTAATACACGTTTTCGTTGTATTTTTTTACGTAGAATACGATGGTGTGATTGGTTTCATCGTAGGAATTATGTAGAAAGAGCTAGAGGCAAAAACGCGGTTTTTAGTGGTTTTTATTATTTTTGAGGTCGTTCCACCACTTTTAAAAATCTTAAAAAAGTCACAGGTCAAAAATTGACCGAGATATTACCAAAAAAAAAAACGCCAGCACTCAATGGTGTCCCATGTTGCCCCATGGGGATCTAGGGGTCTGAAAATCTAGGAAAAGGGGTTTCTATACATGCCGAATATGAGGTTGTATTTAGTTATAGAGGTCCCCTACAAGGCAGATTTGACTATCTTATCCGGCTAGATCCTTTGTACATCTTCTTTGGATGAACAAATTTTGTTTCTGTCATTTTTCTGGTAGCTTGTGTTATTCGTCTAAAAATTTAATTTTGCTATTTCCAATGCTGTCTTTTACGAATAAAATAAAAACTACGCATCATATCAAAAAGTGAATAATGACAAATTTGGAGATCATTTTTGGGTGCATAATTTTTTTCCATTCATCTTTGGTCGTATCTTGCATAGTTTGACAGCAAAATGAAATTATTGATTTTTACATTCTCATTGTAATGAGAAGGTATTGGTTTTATGTAAAATTTGACTTGGTCGGTTTTCGTCAAATCTCCACGTTTTGAGACCCCCTGAGTCAGGAAACCCGATTTTCACGAAGGTGTCTGTCTGTCTGTCTGTAGTCTGTAGTCTGTAGTCGGTAGTCTGTAGGCACGATAACTTTCGAAAAAATAATCAGATTGGATTGTGCTTTGGCACACTTTTCAAGGGCCTGAAAAGAAAGAACAAGTTCGTTAACCAGCTAATTTGGATCAAAATTCAAAAATTAAAAGCATTTTGAAAATTCTTGAGACCATTTTTTTCAAGATTCAAAAATTCTATATAGGGCTATTTATAGTACTCAAAAACTCGAACAATTTATCTTAATGACTTTTTTGAAGAAAAAAAATTACCGGAGTTATAGTATTTTCAAAATTCCATAAAACAAACGAAAATGAACATTTTAACCCGAAAAAACGCACGATATGAAAAAAAGTCAGGAGGAGAAAAACGTTTCTTTTTGAACACCCTACAATATTTTTATAACAACTTTTTGAATTTTTCGAAAAATCAAAAATTCAAATTTTGATCGCATAAAAAAATAATTTTAAAAAAATCAAAAATTCCATTTTGCTGTCAAACTATGTGAGATACGATGAAAGACGAATCAACCAAAATTGTGCACCTGAAAAAGGTCTACAAATTTTTTGTTATTCACTTTTTAAATGTACAAAAATTGTGCATTCAAAAAAGATTTACAAACTTGTAATAAATTTTTGTCGTAAGAATATATTCAAAATGAAAAAAATTAACTTTTTGGAAAACGGCACAAGCTAAAATAACATTTTAACTAATGAAATTCGTCGCCTAAATTGTATCATTATTCTTCATTTCAAATCAAATACAAATTTAGTAATTTGTATATGACGAACATATAACACAAAGCACAAAGTGCGCGATCAGTGTATTTCTGAGCCCGAAGCGCGACGATCAAATCGCGCGCCGTAAGTGCACTCAAACTTTTTTGTTTCTATCATACGGTGCGCAGAACCGAGCGTAGAACGCAAGGTTCAAATGATTTTCAAATCAAAAATCAAGCGCGAGTGTCTGGATGAGAATGTGTTCCTTGAGTTCGATAGAACCTTAAGTAAATAAAGTTCATTTTCAGTCGAAAATAAAAACAAATTTAACAATCATTTCATATGTAGAGGTTTTAATAATTTTATAATGTTTGCAAATAAACTTTTTCTTTTCATCGAAATCGAACACGAAGTTCAAAAATCTAGAGGAACCGAGCGTAAAGCGTGATGTAAATTCTTCCGAGCGTGTAGCGCGAGGTGAATACATAATCGAGCGCGGAACGCGAGATAAATATATGATCAAGCGCGAAGCGCGAGATTCAACATTCGCGCGCCCTAGGCGCGAGCGAAGCGAGCCGCGCGCGATTAGAATGTGCCCGCGAGGCGGGCAGATTTTTAATTGTTTTTTTGTGTGATCAAAATTTGGATTTTTGATTTTTCAAATAATTCAAAAAGTTGTCAAGAAAATATTGTAGGGTGTTCAAAAAGAAACATTTTCCACCTCCTGACTTTTTTCCATATCGTGCGTTTTTCGGCATAAAATGTTCATTTACGTTTGTTTTTTGTAATTTTGAAAATGCTATAACTCCGGTAATTTTCTTTTTATCCGAAAAAGTCATAAGAATAAATTGTTCGAGTTTTAGAGTACTATGAATAGCCGTACATAGAATTTTTGAATTTTGAAAAAAAATGGTCTCAAAAATTTTCAAACTGTGCTAACTTTTTGAATTTTCATCCAAAATAGTTGGTTAACGATCCTGTTCTTTCTTTTTAGGCCCTAAAAAAGTTTGCCAAAGCACAACTCAATCTGATTATTTTTTCGAAAGTTATCGTGCCTACAGACAGACAGACAGACAGACTACAGACACCTTGCTAAAAACCTTTTTTTCTAGCTCAGGGGGTCTCAAAACGTGGAGATTTGATGAAAACCGACCAAGTCAAATTTTACATAAAAACAATACCTTCTCATTAGAATGAGAATGTAAAAAGAATTATCAACCAGTTGCATCCAGTAGAAAATGACGATTTTTTTGACGAAATAGTGGAATCGTCAAACAAAATGATAAATTTTCAACAAACAAGATGAATGTTAAAACCAAGAGAACGTATTTCTAACAAAATACTTGTGTTTGCAAAAAAAAATAGTTCAATTTTTAACAAAAAATATAAGTTTTCAACATAAAAGTTAATTGACGACCAAATAGCAGAATTTTTAACTGATAAAGAGATGTATTTTCAACCAAAAGTGAAATAATTAATTTTGCATATAAAAAAAATTAATTTCCAACCAAATAGTTACATTTTGGATTGAATATTTAAAATTTCCACCAAAAATATGACATTTTGAGAAAAAAGTTAATTGACGACCAAATGAATGAATTTTTAACTTATCAGCGTTACATTTTTAACCCAAAGTGAAGTGAAACTTTTTAGATAAAAAAGTTATTCTTCCACGAAAACAAAAGAGTTTCTAAAAAAGTAGTTATTTTGAAAAAAGTAGCTCAATTCTGAACGAAAAATATTAATTCTCAACGAAAAAGTTAATTTACGACCAAATGATTGCATTTTCCCCAAAAAAGATAAATTCTCAAACAAAAATAGAATAACCAAATTTTCAGCAAAGAAACAAATTTTCAACGGAAAAAAAGCAAACTATCAACCAGTTAACTCCAATGGAAAATGACAAATTCTTGACAAAATAGTTGCATCCCCAAACAAAATGATGATTTTTTAACGAACAAGAATAATGTTACATGTAACCAAAAAGACGAATTTTCGAAAAAAATTAATTGTCGACCAGAAAGTTGAATCATAAACTTGTGAGGGATACATTTTGAACCAAACGTGGAATAACTAACTTTTCAGTTAAAAAAATTAATTGAAAAAGAAAGAATTTCCAACAAAATAGTTACATTTTCAAATGAGTAGTCTAAGTATAAGCTAAAATCATTAATTTTAAACAAAACAGTACATTTATGGAAAAATGTTTGAATTTTCTACATACAATAAAAGGAATTCCAACAAAATAATCACATTTTCAAATTAATAGTTCAATTATCAACAAAAAATATGAATTTTCAACAAACCATAAATTCTCAAGCTGTTAGTCCACTTTTCTACAAAATTTTCAAATTTTCGAGTCAAAAAGACGAATTTTCCACATAAAAGTTCATTTACGACCAACTAGGTGAATTTTAAATTAAAACCATGTATGTTCAACCAAAAAACTAATTATTTAAAATGTAGTTCAACTTTAAACTAAGTAGTAGACTTTTCTGCAGAAAAATGTATTCTTAATGAAATATGCTGTTGAAATATATTGGATAGGTAGTATTTCAACCAAAAGAGATTTTAATTTGAAAACAAACACAGTTGAATTCAACTAAAAAACGACAAATTTCGAACAAAACAGCTGAATCCTCAATCAAAACGGAATAATTTTCAACCAAGAAGTTAGATTTTCATTGAAGAAAATTGATTCTCAACAAGAAAAAACGAACTTAAGATTTCAAATGAAACAGAATAATTAAAAAAAAAAAGTTTAAAAAAATTTTCTTTTCACACTTATATTCAGCGGCCCCAAAAAATCTCTAGAATTTGGAAATTTTGAATCTTTTGAGCGAAATTTCTATTCAGCTACTCTGAAACCGTATAAATACTAATTTTCATAAAATTTCAACCATTTAAAAAAATTTTATTTGCGATATTATATCCTCCATTTTGGATTTTTGAAGCCTGATACCAAATTCGGACTCAGCGACCTAAAAAACTTAAAAATACCCATTTGCATAAAAATGCAACGATTTTCAAATTTTGTTATCGGCGATTTTGAATTTTGGAATTCTGATACCAAATTCGCATTCAGCGGCCTCAAAAACATAAAGATACTCATTTTTATAAAAATTGAACCGTTTTAAAGCTTTCATATTCCCGATTGAATCTTACTATTTGACAGTTTTCAAATTTCGGCCGGCGAATTCACCTACCGATTCACTGAGAGTAAATGCAGTGTTGATATATACCCGAACTAGGTAGGCGATACTGCTGATAAAAGATGAACGTTGTCGCCTCCGAACGTTCTTTCGCCAAATGCAATAAAATTCCATCTAGTGTATATATATATATATATAATTAAAAAAAAAAAAAAAAAAAAAAAAAAAAAAAAAAAAAAA
>CAKNXH010060997.1:26140-52973 GCA_932178445.1 Andricus quercusramuli | reverse complement strand
CGGTTCTATTCCAAGGGAATCGAAACCGAAACCGAATATATATATATTCTCGCCTCCGCTATTTTCCGTGAAAATATTTGAAATTTATATGCATATATACGTTGAGGGGGGCCTTCTGATCACGTTTCTCAAAAGAGGGGTAACAATTTTTCATTTTGAAATTTATATATATATTTGTGACACTGGATGTACGAAGTGACCTCCTCTATATATAAGGAAGCGTGTTAGACGCTATACGTAGTCAACTCAAGCGGTGTTGCCACATCTGGGAGGTAGGATTCTTACCTGGCGTCCATGTCTCTCAGACCTGAGAGACCATAGATACCTGTATCTATGTGATCTGACACTTAAGTCATAATCAGAGAATTAAGCTAATTCGTAATATCATTAGTTTAGAAAAAATTATTTAAAAAAATGTTATTTATTATAATATATCGGTTCAGAGATCTCTCGAAAATTCGTTTTCGGCGCTAATTATGATTTAATTGCGGTTTTTTAAATGCAGATTGCTTTTGATGCATGAAATACTACTTTATACTGACAATTAGATGTTAAAATAAATTGTTCAAACAATTTACTATTGTTTTTAGCAATTGTCTCTTAGAATAGAGTTAGAATGTCGCGTTTTTGTCATAAATTGCAGTTTTTGTCCAATTTTCAATGAGATCGAGTTAATACATAATTTATGTTGATAAAAAAATTCTTTAACAAATTTGTTATTATTGTTAAAGATATTCTCTTTCAATAATCTTAGAAATTGCGGTTTTGTCTAAAATTTGCAACTTTTTGTCCACTCTTCACTTGAAATGAGTTATATATTTTTTTAATTCACGAAAAATTATTGATTAAACAAACTACTATTGTTATTAGCTATCTTCTCTTAGATGAGTGCTAGAAAGTTGCGGTTTTTTCTAAAAATTTCGAATTTTTGTCAAATTTCTGATTAAATTCAAGTGATATTTAATTCAAGTTAACAAAAATGATTTTTCGAACAATTTATTATTATTGTTAATGATATTATCTTTGCTCGATGGTAGAAAGATGCTGTTTTTCTGAAATTTTTAACTATTTGTCTATTTTCCACCTGGAGGGACCTAATAATTATTTGAGTTAAGCAAAAATAATTGTACGAACAAATAATTGTTGTTTATAACTATTTTCATCATTAAATGACTTGTGAAAGTTTTGGTTTGCATTACAACAAGAAGTTTATTGTAAAACGTAGAAGAAAAATTTGGAATTGCAAATATTTTATTATTAGCCCCGGAAGGGGGTCGGCGGGGGGTCCTTCCCTGGAGAAAATACGTCTCGTCGGTGACAATATACAATTGAGGGTGGTAAACATTTGTTCATTTCTCGACTTTTGATACACATCGTTCGGAAATTTTTTCAAAATCACACACAAAATCCATTCTTTTGGTTTGAAAAAAATGATATTCAGAGGTGTCGCAAGCCCATGAAGTTTAACACGCATTTCCCATCAGAAAAAGAGACGTTTTTGTACATTTTATTCCGAATCGTCAATATTAGCTGAATGGAGTTGAAACTCAACACTTCTCTTCACAAATAGCCATAGAATACAAGTCAAATATATTAATTATCAAATATCACCCCCCTAAGTCTCTTTTATGGGGTCAAAAAAAACCCATAATTGAAAACATGGGTTTTGCTAGTTTTTTAACGCTAATTATGATTTTTTGGAATTTTTAAACAATGCTAGAAAATTGCACTTTGTTTTTAATTTTTCACTTTGAGTTCAATTTTCAATTGAAGCCAGTTGAAGAAACATAATTGTTCAAACAATTTTTAATTGTTTATAACTATCTTCTCTCAGATAAGTGCTGAAAAGTTGCGGTTTTTTCTGAACCCTTAAAACTTTTGTCCTCTGTTCGCCTAGTTTGGTAATGAGTAATGCCAATTAACAAACATGCTTACTTAAACAATGTATTATTTTTTATATCTATCTTCTCTTAGAGTAATGCTAGAAAGCTTCTTTTTTTGTTATCTTGATTTTGTTTGAATTTTCAGTTATGAACAAATAACAAGTGAACCTCAACAAAAATAATTTTTGAAATGATATTTTACTCATTTAGGTGAATTATTTTTGCTCTTTTCGCAATGTTTGAAAAAATTATTCACAAAAAGCTATCTTACACAAGAGGAAAAAACAAGGAATGAAATAATTAAGAGTAGGTGGGAGGAATAGGTCTGCAAATGACGTGTAGCAATTTTGTTTTCAATTACAACAAGAAGTTCATTGCAGAGTGTAGAGAAAAAATATGGAAATGAACATATTTTGATATCAGCCCCCCCCCCCCCAGCAAATATACTTACGAAAAAAAAAGATTGTTTAATAGTACTCGTTTAATAGCACTCGCCTTCGGCTCGTGCGTTCGCCTCCGTCTCGTGTTACAAACTTCACACTCTTGGAATGTCTTCCAGCACATGTCACACACGATATTTTTTGCAAGAAACGCATGAAAATGCAATGAAAAATACGATATGGAGGTTGGTGGCGCGGGGGGCAAAGCCCCCTGACTGAAAAAAACCACCAAATATTGAGTCACAATATGAATACATTAAGCTTAAAAAAAAACATTGAGTAACGTACCCACAGTGTTGAGGGTGCTAGACTTTTTGAGAGTTCGTCAAAATAGGCCAAAATAGACCTCTGTAACGTTTTCTGTTACAGAGCTTATTTCACTTGTTTGGCACCTGTATTCATATCGACTGGTCGGATGTTTGACAGCTTTTTATGAGCGTCATGAAAACAAATGTGATCAGTTGAGTTGCCCGGGAAACGCCGCGTAATTGTTTCACATGCCGTGTGAATATTAATTTTTCTCTCATGTTTATATAGTATTTTTTCATAACTAATACGGAAACGCAAAAATAAACATTCCAGAAAAAGAAACTTTCTAACACTTATCTGAGAGAAGATAGTTTTCAAGAATAACAAATTGTTTAAACAACTATTTTCATTAACTTGTATTAATTATCACATCACTAAGTGAAGAGTGCCAAAAAGTTAAAAATTTCAGGAAAAAAGCGCAACTATCTGACATTAATATATATGACATTAATATAGTTTTCAAACTAGAATGAAAATATCTATCAGAGTCAAAAAGAAAATTTAAAACTTCTGTGTTGTTTTAGACACTGCGAATTTGAATTTTTTCTCTTGATAAATTGTTGATAAAGGGCATCACAGGTTTCAAAAGTTCAAATACTCCCATCTTTGGAAGAAAATTTTCGTTGAATTTGTGAAATATGTGTCGTCTAAAATCCTTTGGAAAAAAATATATTTCTTGCGAAAATCATTCTGTGACTTTAACATGCACAGCCTGCCCGACTAGAAATGAATTCAACCAAATAAAATATTAATAATACAATATTACATAAATATTAAAAATGTTAATTCAGTTCCATTATCAAATATTTTAAAATTGCAAAATTTCATATTATAAGCCTTAATAGTCAGTTTTAAATGTAATGATTTTAGATTTGAATATGTTGATTTGTTTGGTTTCAATGTTAAATACAAATATTTTCTGTTTTCCTTTTAAATTTAAATGGTGCAATTTAAAAAATTGGAAGCATAGCTATCTTCTTATGCATTATATTTGAAAATTTCCAACGTGATAATGTTGTAAACTTTTAGCTGCAGATTTTAACGAATGAATCATTTCAAATACATTTGGTTGGAAGATTCAAAGGATGAATAATGATTCTGAATGAAGTGGTAAAAGATAAACGATTTATATTGAAAATGATAAAAATTGAATGTTACTTATAATCAAAACAGATGAAAATTGTTTGATATGAAATTGAGACCTTGGTAATTGAACAAATTTCTTTAATTCTGACCGGTTAAAATTTTATCGTTTCAAATTTCCACGTTGAAGGCTGAATTTTCCATCTTTCTCTTTCAACAGTAATAATTTTGCAATTGAAATTGAAATGTTGAAATTTAAAAAAGTACAGTTGAAAATTTGCAAAATGTTAATTTTCAGAGGATTTCAATTCACTTAAAATAATTCAAAATTTAAAGGGGAAGAGTATAAAAACGTTCTAATAACGCAATTCTAGGTAATTAAAAATTGGTTCTGTTCTAATTTATTTGAGATTTGCTTATTTTTGAACGCTTCGTATTAAAAATATTTTTATTTTTATTGTTGCGTACTCGAAATTTCTTAATTTCTTACAGTTTTTTAGAATAATTCAATTGTAAAAGTTTATAATTGAACATTTTTCCAGCTTGTACTAACAATTTAAAATTCTGAAATTTCAGAAGCTTTGACTTTGAACAATTCAATTCAGTTTTTCAGTTTCTAATTGTAGAATTGTAATCAGTTTTTACTTTAAATTGTTGAAATTCTAAAGTTTTCAATTTAAAATTATTAAACTTTGAGCGCTTCGAATTATAATTAACACAACTCGAATTTAGTTGAATTTTATATGATCCAATTCTCAAAATTTCAATCTGAAATTATTCAGTTTTGAACAGTTTTGAATTGTCCCGTTTTCAAAATTTTAATCTGAAATCTTTCGATTTCGAGATTCTTCAATTAGGAATAAAAATTTTTATTTATGAACGCTTTGAAACAGTACTGATACAACAAAAGCTCCTTTCTAATGAAACTCTCCAATTTTGAACATTTTCTTTCAAACTTTTCCTATTTTGAGAGCATTCGATGAAAAATTTTTCAATTCAAAGCTATTCAATTTTAAACGCTTTCAGCAAGAAGTGATACAAGTTAAAATATTTCCTATTACATTAGAAATATTGTGCTTTCGTCCAAATTTTACGTAGGTCATCGAAAATTGTTTGATTTGGAACGTTTTCAATTAAGAATCGTTTAATATATACCTTTTTTAATTCCGAATGCTTTTAAATTGGAATTATTAATTATTGTTTCAAAAAATTGTTAATATCTCTATATTAAAAAAAATTCAGTAACGTAATTTCAAATTTTTTATTTTTGAATGTTACGAAATAAAAATCCAGGCATTTACAGCTAGTTCAGAAAAAAGGCACGCTCCCTCTTCAAATATTTTTCAACCTGTTTGCTGATTGCCCAAAATAACGAGTCCAACATCTTATGTATATAAATATAAAAATAGTCCGACCGGGTAATATAACACAAATTTATTCATAATACTTTAAATTCACCTATTCTTTATTTTCATCTTAGACTTTGGGTTATAAACATTTTCGATTTTCTTTTCGAAAACAGATTTTCAAAATTGCACTATTTTATTTTGTAATACTTATTGGCTAAACATTTCGAAGGGAACGTTCGAAATAAAATATTTTCAAATTCGAATATTGAAAAATGAACAAATGAACATTTCAATCGTACTGACTACTGTTGCAAATTTGTATAATTTCCAAACAGAAGTCTCAATAATTCTCCCTATATTTCAACTAGAATATCGCTTGAAAACTAAATATATCATATTGAAAGAGTGTTAAAATAATCAATTTGCGAAAAATGTAATTTTCTTCATTACTAAATATATATCATCCATTATTCAGTTTTATAGTATACACTGAAACAAATAGAAATTAGAACGATAATCTACAAATATACGAAAGAAATAATGTCAGTTTCCGAATCAGTGCCAAAAAATACATTAAATAAATGCCATAAAACTCAAATAAATAAGATTTTTATATGTTTTTGTGACGTAGTGTAATATAATGCAAATGATGTATAATAGAATTATTTTTAAAAATCTGCACGCTGCATGGGTGCGCTTCTTTAAGGTCTCGCGCTTTGCGCTCAGTCTTTGTTCTTCCGCCGCGTTTGTGCATAAACCGTTTACAATTACAGATCGAACCTTTAAGATCTGTAATTTGGTGATTGCGCCCGGGACTTCTGTTTTGCGTGAAAGTGTCTGCCGTTAAGAATTTAATTGTACCTAGCTTGTGTCGTTTTTTCATAAATTAAAATTTGTGATTTTTAATGTAATTTGTTGCTATTAAAACTCAAATTACGAGCCTTATCAAAAAATGTATAGAGAAAATTTCTAGATTTTATTTAGGCAAAAAATTTAGCATCAAGCATTTTATTCGATCTTGCGTCGATATTCAAAAAATTAAAATCTTTATTTTCAATGTTATTTTTTACAATCAAAATAAAACTAAATAGTCTTTTATTGTTTAAGCAATATGTTCTTGTCCACACGAGGTATCATGTTATAATCGCGAATTATTGGCATTTCTGAATGCTTTGGCCTAATTAATAATTATGAACATCTACCTATGAAAATACTTGTTATATTTATTCATCCTTATCTATAAATGTACAGAAATGGGTGTTCACATTTTATTAGTTATGTCATATCATTGAGAAATGCTATTAATTTGCGATATTAAAAGATAATCCTTCTTCGAACCAGTAAAAATTATATGAAAAATTAGCTGTAGGTTGAAAAATCCAAGAAGTGAGCGAAGGTAATGAAACTTATTAAAAATAAATTAAAAATTTTAATCATGTTCCAATTACCTTACTAAAATGATTTTTAAAAATTTTCACTTTAAAAAAATGTTCACGCAATTCATGAATTGTATATTTTTCCTCGTTTTTTTCAAAGGTTTCCACTTTTTTCTACACCAGCAGTTGTTTAATTACTTTCGAAAACTTTTTCAAAGAAACGAGAAACCTTAAAAAAAATCAAAAATTATATATAATTATTATATATATATATAATGCAATGTATTCGTGTCACATTAGGTTATTCAATAAAAAAACAGTAAATCCGTTACAAACTGTATAGAACCCTTCAATAGTAAGAGAAAATCCTTGTGCAACACATTGAAAATTTAATCTGGGGAATAACTAAACAAAAAATCAGTTCGTTTATCATTGTCAAAGTTGCTGAGTAGTAAACAGTTTGAAAATCTGATATGATGTTAGTACTAAGTCAATTATCACTCAGTACGATTAGTGAACTATTAGTGCAACGTTTTGCAAATTTAATATTTGTTAGATTTCGACTGGGAAGTGATAAACAAAATAATAATTCGTTCATGAATAATAACGTTTCCAAGTTGGAAACAGTTTGTAAATGTAATATGATGTTAGATAGATAGATAAACGTTTATTTTTCAGCCTGCTGGCCTTAAAAAATTGACTTGCTTACACATCCATTTTTTACAGAATTTCCTTAAAACTAACCCTTAAGAACTAACATCCATCCATTCCTTATCTCTAAGCCGCACGCTCGTATCGCCTTGCCTTCCTCGCTTCGCCTCTCCTCGCTCGCATGTCCCTACTTTTTCGCATTGCCTCGCTTGCCAACCTCTGTTTTCGCAGCTAATACCTATTACTTATCTACTATTTACAATATTTACATCTTACTTATATCTACTTTCTCTCCTATTTACAATCTTTCCTTCTCCACTCCTCTTCCTCCTCCCTTCTCTTCATCTCCATCTTACCCACCACTCCCTTCACCCATGCTACTACCCTTTTTTCCCCCTTTTCATGCAACAATGCCTCCGTGCTTATCTCACTTCTTTCCACCTCCCCGCACTCCTCCAGCTAGTGCTCCACTCTTGCATCCCCCTTTCCGCACAGTTCACACATCCTCTTCTCTCGAGAGAGCCAAAACCTATTGAAACCCTCCATACAACCACACCTCATCCTCGCTATAAGTTCCTGACTTCCTTTCTCTCCTTTCACACACAAATATTGCGCTCTTGCCCTTGGCATAATCCACACATAATTCCCGTTAAATCTTGACCATGCTGTTTTGCTTAACCAATTCATAAACCTTCCTTCCTTCCTCGTGCATCCTTCTCACTTCATCCACCTGCAATCCATTCATTCCAAAATACCGTTCCCTCTCCGCCTCCATCTTCCCACCCCCTCCCCTGTTCTCCTTCTCCCACCAACACTCCCTAACCAGCCTACTTCCCCCCTCTTCCAAAAATTTCTCCTCATATTTACACGCCCGGCTCCCTGCTAGAATTCCTACACTCGTTCTCCCCGTCTCCCTCCTGACAATATAATTAGGCGTGTTCCTTGCCAACCCCAGGGTCCACTTTACATACCTCTCCTGCGTTCTATTTACCTCTTCACTTTCCTTCCACCCCCACACCTCTACCCCATACAATAGCACACTCATCACTAGTGAATCAAACAATTTCATTCTCCTTCCAAAGTCATCTGCGAATAACTTCATTCCCAACCCCCACACCTGCCTCATCACCACATTTGCCCTCCTCACTCTCTCTTTTATGTGACCATCCACTCCCCCAGTAATATGATGTTGGTAATAAGTTGTTTATCACTTAATACGATTTGTAAAATGTTTGTAATTTTTCGCTAGTTTATAAAAGTATCTAACTGACTTGCTTAATTGCAATTTTATTATTATTTCCAGTTAGTGATTCACGTCGAAACGAGAAATTCAACACCTTTTTTTTTTTGAACGATCATCTCGTGTATTCATTTGTTAAATTTCGAATCGTATGGTCTCATTTTTCGAAAGACATCGAACGATGTCCTTGAAAATGATCGAGAACCGTCATACTTGTGACAGCCTTTCAGTGACAGAGCTCTGATGCTAAAGATTATTAGGATTTAACGTTTAATTTAACGTTAAATCTGTTCATCTTAAATTTTTAATTTAACGATTAAACACAATCTGGAGAAGGATGGCAAAAGATAGAAACTATGCAGGGAAAAGAAACTCTACCGGGTAGATACTTAATTTTAAATAATAAAAAATAATGAAAAATAATACAAATACTAATAATAATAAAAAACTTAGTAAAATCTCAAATAAGAAACTTGCATAAAAAATAAAAATTATCATTCAAAATTCATTTGAGATATATTTTTGAATATATTATATAATTCAATCTTCTGAGTAATGAACTGATGATTGATGAAAATTCAACTGAATCGAAAGCAGTGACAAAAAGAAGGAGAAAGAAAGTTTTAGGAAGTATTTTTGAATGTGGATACATGGATAAAAATAATTTCGCGAAATGTAAGGCTTGCTCTGTATAAAAGTTGGAAATTATAATAAAAATAACGGATGGAAATACAACTGGAACTAACTGATATTTAAAACAATTCCATGCTGAGGAATACAAGAGAGCCTTTTCTGATAGTGCAGACCAGTAGCCAAGAGAAGTATTATTTATAAGCATTCAAACATAATTTAATTCAAATTTTAAATTCTATCATTTTTAGCATGAAACTTAATAATTTTAAAATGAATTTGGAATAATTTTTCAATTTAAATAAATTTCGAACAAATTTATATTTCAAGGCTGTAAAGCGTGCATGCTGAAGTCACAAAATCGTTTCGAGACATAATATTTAGTTGTGCCACTTGAAAAATTAGGAAAAGAAGTTTCTTAGACCTTTTCTTTGTCTTGCCTCTTTTTCAAAATGTTGGCTGAAGTATTAATGAAATTGGCTATAAGTGTATTTTTCTTAATTAAATTACATTAAAACAATTGAAACAATTCAACTCCCTTCTAGAAATAATCAATTGGAATTAATTTAGAACGATAGGCCAAAAATTTCAATTGTTCCCAATCGTGTTTCTTAATCGTGTCTGAACGATTGACAACGATTGAGTGTTTCAATCGTTCCGAATCGTTCCCGATCGGGGTTAAAAAAGCGGCCGTTTGATGGCAGCACTTTCATTCCGCGGGAATTATTTGAAAATGTTTATTTACTTTTTTTTAATAATACATTTTTAACATGATGGATTATTAAAAGAATTTAAATAAACTGTTGTAATAATTCCCGCGAGCTAAGTGTGCTGCCATATCAACATATTTTACCACAAAAAATTCCGAAGAAAAAAGTTAATAATTATTTTGGTCCAAATTAAATAATTTTTTTCTCGATTTTTCAGCTTAAAAATTAACTTGTACTTGAAAGTTCAACTATTTCGTTGAAAATCGATATTTTTCATTTGAAAATTAAACTATTTGTTTGAAATTTATGTACTTTGTGGAAAATTGAACTTTTTTGTAAAAAATAATCTTTATGGTTGAAAATTCATCTTTTTGGCATAAAATTCAACCATTCTTTTTCTTTGAATGTTTTTTGGATGAAAATTATTTTTTTTTTTCAAATGAAAATGTAACTATTGTTCCAGTTGAATGTTCAATAATTTTAGTTAAAAATTCATTTTTTTAATTCTTATTTTTTTGCTAAAAATTTTTTTTTTTTTATTTTTGGTTGAAAATTCAAGTGTTCCAGTTGAATATTCATAATTGTAGGTGAAAATTTATTTATTTATTTTTTAAATTCAACTATTCAGATGAGGATTCACAATTTTATTTGAAAATTCATTACTTTGGTTGAAAATTCAACTTTTTTGTTGGAAATCCGTTTTTTTTTTGTTTAAAATTAATTTTTTAAATTGAAAGTATAACCATTTAATTTTTTTTGTGGAAAATTGATATCTTTACTGGGAACTTTAAGTATTTTTTGAAAATTGATTTATTTTGCAATGTTTTGCTCTGTTGTGTTGAAGGATGTTTAGAATAAAAGTCATTAATTAGAATAAATGTTTGCGTTTTCCGTCAAATACGAATTCGTTACTTTTAGTTGGCAGGGAAAATTGAAAAACTTGACCGGGGAAAACCAGGAATTTGAAATCGTCCGCAGAGTCGCCACCCTGAAAATGTCTGTGCGTGAGGAAGGAAAACCAGTTGTACAATTAAAAATTTGAAACCTCTAAAATTCAAAGATTTTAAGATTAGGCATAGGAAAACAAATTATTTGAAATATTCCAAATTAAGTATTTTAAGTATTCAAAACTAGAAATTTTCGAGAATGTCAAATCAAACTCATTTACAGGTTCAAAATTGTTATACTGGAAGACATTTAAAAAAGCTTGGATAAGTTTTTCTACTAAAAGTTAAAAGAATATAATGAGTTTCCTACAATTTATTTAGCCTGAGTTTCAAAATATTGGCGCCATCCTACGTTCTAATGATTCGAATCGTTTTCAATTGGGTATCCATTATTCTGAATTAGAGGTTAAATTGTCACTACAGCATTTTAATATTGTGATAATTATTTACAAGCGGTTTTTTACGCTTTCAAACAAAAAATGTCAACAATATTAATTTAAAAAGAAGTAAATAAACGTTTGACAATAATATACCTGCTAAATCAAACTACTACTGCCTACTTGATAAAGACACTATATCACTGTCACATCATTAGGTGGCATGATGTTTACGTACTCCTCACCCTCATACTTTGGAGTCTTCATTCGGTATACTGCCTGAACAAATATTCAATTTTTTGTACTTGAAATTTTTGTTGAATTATTAAAAATTTAATGTCCAGCCTATAAATAACACGTGCGCGTCGTGTGTGTTACAAACGGAAACTGCAGAGGGTGCACTGCAGGCAAGTGCATTCACTCAATTCCACCCGATTGGGAACAATTGACACAATTAGCAACCATTTAAACCGATTCAACATTTGCTCACACTTAATTGTTATGAATCGTGTCCAATCGATTATTTCTAGAAGGGCTGTTTATGTTGATATGATTTTATTTTATTCATTTTAATTTGATGGACTACAGTTGTTTTGTTTTTCAAATTGAATTTAATTGGAACAATTAAAACATTATATTTTGTAATATTTTGTAAAAAAAATCTAATGTGTAAATCTATAAGTTGAAAAAATTTGGTTTACGAAGTATTAGAAAATTGCATTGTTACGAGAAAAAGACAGTTATAACCGAATTTATTGAATTTTTAGCGAAAATTTCAAGAAAAAGACGCAAGAGAAGCAAAGTGTTTGCAAACTTTTTCTCACATATTTTCAAGTGGAAGAACTTCACTCTTTTGACTTTTTTTAAAATATCGTTTCGTTATTAGAAAAATATGAATTTTTATTTTCCATTGAAATGAACTCAATTTTCTCTTCTCTAAGATTTAGGCACAAGATAAATGATTTTTCTATAAATGTACCCTATTAATACCAACATAGAAAAAAAATCAAGAAAAAACGAAAAGGTGGCCTTGTTGAGAAAATGAAGGTTGAAAGGTTTCAGAAAAACTTCAACGATTTTTTTTTATTTGTAAAATACATTACCACCTTGAAAAATTGTAATACTCATAACTCAGTCAACATTTTTTTTTTAACGGCAAAATGTGACTCAACTAAAATCCATTAAAAAGAAAATAGAAGAACAACATATTTTGTCTTAAAACGATTTGGTGACATTACTTTGCACAGCTTGTCCAATTTTTAATAAATTCGGTTTTTATTAAAATTGAAAAATGGGTTTGTCTAAAAATATGAATCTATCTGGAAAGTGTAATTTTTCTGCTCGAGTTCTGACATGATAGTTTCATATATAATCTATTTATACCTTTGATCTTTCATTAGAAATTTGATCAAAACATCTTCAATTGTGTAGTGGTGGAATAGGTAGCGAGAAAATATCTGCCGAAATGTTTCTTTGATGATGAAGTAACCCAAGAATTTTCCGCCTATTTGGACAAAAATGCGAATTTTCCACAAATAATGCCATGAGATCAATGATTTCACGAACTTTCAAGGATATGCAAAAAGCCGTAATCAAAACGCTACGAATTAAAGATATTTTTCACTGTAGATAGTTGGACCTCTGTATAAAAATATGTTCGAAATAAACTTTTTTTCATAGAAAATATAAATTCTACAAAATAAGAAACTTCAAATACTTTTTAGATTTTCTTAATTTAAAGAAAAATTTGATAAAGTTTCCTGAGTCCATTAGTCTGATATATTTTATGAAACAAAATTGTATATTTTTTTAATATTGCTCACGTATGAAGGTAAAAGTTAGCTTTCACCCTGAAAAAGGGCCTTTTTACGTCCATCAACTCATTTTCTACCTATATTCATTGAAATATAGCAATATTAAAAATTTTGGAAACGAGCATCTCGGTTCTTCGGACAGATCGATCGATTTGACAAGAAGTTCGTTTTAATGAGACGATATGAGATGACAGCTCGATTGTCAAGGCGATAAACAAAAATATTTTTGTCGTTTCTCGGATCGTGTCGCTCGAATGAATCACTATTGCCGGCCAAGCAACGTTTCGCAAATTCCATAATTTTCAGATCACAACATTTCTAACAATTTCTACCCAAAAACGCAACCTTTGGAATTCCGCTGAAATTTTAGGAGTCGAATTGCAAAAAATGTAACAACTTGAAAAACGATAATTTGCGAAATGTATTTAGTTTTGGAAATCATACAATAGTCTCTTCTCAATGGATAAAAGCACAAACAACATTTTGAAAAATCTTCGGTATTTTCGCTCAGGAGTGAATAAAAAAATATTAATTTGTTTATAATTAATAACGCTGCCGCATCATGAACATTATCGTGGAACAATGAGGGGCAAATTTTGAAATTTAATTCTTTGAAAACAAATTGCAGACCCGATCACGTTATGCAAAATGTTATTTTATGTTCAACATATGAAAAAAAAATATACAAGTTTTTTGAAGACCTTCGGAATTTTTGTTAATTGATTAGCTATTTCCACTAGTCTACTTTTCACGATATTGAAGTTTGCCACAGATATGGACTTAAAACTTATGTAAAATCTCACACTTTTCTTAGTTTTGAGTTTTTTAAAATTACCTTTTGGAATAAAAATAAAATTTTTTAATATATTTATGTGTCAAATAAGTTGAAGAAAAGTGATCATTTGAATATTTTACATACGTCCTAATTAGTTTGAAAAAATCAACGAGTGACTTCTTTCTAACCCAAAAAGTAGCTAAATGTGAATAATATATATTTTTTTAAATCAAATATTATTAAATTAATAATTGCAGAATAAAAAAAAATCATGTTTCGTATTTCACTCCTCATTAGTACAAAGGACCCCCCGCAGGCAAGGGTCGGCGAAAGAGAGCTCAGAAGAGCAACCGGTGCAGACTAGGACCTAGGTGATGAGGTGGGTGTACCTGAGCTATTGAAACTGGACATTATAAATAGTGCGACTACACTAATATAATTGCGGAGTTCTCGAATAATAAAATTAATCTCTTGTAAGTTTGGGTTCCAGTTTGGAAATTTTTCGATCTAATTTATTACTCTGATATTCAAAGCTTTTCAACTTTGAAGACCCATAAAATCAATTTAAATAAAAAAATTATTATAAAAATGCATAGTCTTCTTATATTACTAGGTTATTATTAACGTATTTTTTATTCGTTTATTCAACTTCATTGTCATTCTAGATGTTGGACGATTGTCCAGTTATTCTGATTTTAAAGGCCTCGATTCATAATGTGTTCTATTTTGAATACATTCTCAAGTTGATTATGGAAAAAAATATTTTAAAAAACAAAGCCCCAACAAAAACATCTACCGCCCACAAAATTTATCTACTTCATTGGTGTCAAATTTGTAAAATAAAATTTGTTGAAATAATTTCGAGAAAAAATAATTATAATGAAATATATTTTGAAAGCTTCTACTTTGAAAAAAATGTAATTTCAGGTCTTTATTTACGAGCGTACATTTTCACTTTAAAGAATTTTAAAATGCAGTAATACTTGAACGACCTCTTGTGTTTGTTCCGAATTAAAAATTGTTCAATCCGAAATGAAAAAGCCTGCATGTTTCAAATACATATCTACAGGCACACAGCAAATGTACGCTAAGCAACAAATGACCTCATTGTTCAACCAATGCTTTGGAAAAAAGTCGCATCGAGATATTTTCGAAAGAACTGCAATAGTATTGTCTATTTTTCAATCCGACAATTACTTAGTTTTCAAAAATTGCAAAGCTATAAAAAATAATGTAATTGTTTGAAAATGGTTTGAACAAAAAAAAAACGGCATCTAGATATTTCGGAGACGAACGTAGCGGTGTTTTTCGTTTTCCGATACAACTCTTTGTCACGTACAATAAAAATAACACTTTTGTTTCCTACATATAACACCCGGTAAAACCTGCCTAAACTTCTATTCACTGTATTTGAATAAACATAGCATGAAATAATATTTGATGTTACGTTAATTCATGAGCGAAGGAAATTTTATGTAGCTATATGTGAATTGGTTCGAATTCTGAAAGAAAAAATATTCCCATATTTTTTCACCAAATGGAGCAAGTTCAGATAAAAAAATGATATGTTAATCCTTATCGATACATTAAGTGCCAATATTATCATCAAAAAAATTGAGTAGTTGCATTTTAAGCCAAATAGTTGAATTTTCATGCCAAAAAGACAAACTTTGAACCAACAAGATTATTTTTAGCCAAAAAGATGAATTTTTAACCATGTAAAATTACTTTTCTTCCATACAAGATGAATTTTGAAACTTAAAATTAAAAAGAAATCAATTTACTACAAATAGTTAAATCACAATTAGGACTACATTTTAATATAAGGGCTACATTTACAACCAAAAGTGGAATAATTACATTTTCAGATAAAAAATTAAGTTAAAAAAATAATTTTCAACAAAATACTTACATTTGCGAAAAAATAGTTTAATTTTCAGCAAAAAAAAAAAATTATTTCTCAACATAAAAGTTAATTGACGACCAAATAGCAGAATTTTTAACTCATAAAGAGATACAATTTCAACCAAAAGTGGAATAATTAATTTTGCAGATAAAAGAATAAATGAAAAAGAAATTAATTTCCAACCAAATAGGTACGTTTTAAACTAAATAGTTTAATGTACAACCAAAATATGAAATTTTAAGAAAAAAGTTCATCCACGACCAAATAGTTGAATTTTTAACTTATAAGCGATAAATTTTCAATCAAAAGTGGAGACTTTTGAGATAAAAAAATTATTTTCCCACAAAAACAAAAGAATTTCCAAAAAACAATAGATATTTTGAAAAAAGTAATTCAATTTGGAACGAAAAATATTAATTCTCAACGAAAAAGTTAATTTACGACCAAATGATTGAATTTTCAACTAAAAAAGATAAATTCTCACCAAAAAAGTAGAATAATTAAATCTTCAGTTAAAGAAACAACTTTTCAGCGGAAAAAAGAAGATTATCAACCAGTTAACTCCAATGAAAAATTACAAATTCTTGACGAAATAGTTGCATCCTCAAACAAAATGATGCTTTTTTAACAAACCAGAA
The DNA here is from genome assembly GCA_932178445.1 of Andricus quercusramuli. NCBI lineage: Eukaryota > Metazoa > Arthropoda > Insecta > Hymenoptera > Cynipidae > Andricus > Andricus quercusramuli. The sequence continues at coordinate 36,845 of CAKNXH010060997.1, read as the reverse complement.
TAATATTAGATATAACAAAAAGACGCATTCTTGAAAAAAATTAATTTTCGACCAAAAAGTTCAATCATAAAATTGTGAGGGATACATTTTGAACCAAACGTGGAATAACTAACTTTTCAGCTGAGAAAAAAGTAACTGAAAAAAAAGAATTTCCAACCAAATAGTTACATTTTCAGATGAGTAGTTTAAGTATAAACCAAAATTATTGATTCGTAATAAAACAGTACGTTTATGACAAAATATTTTAATTTTCCACATACAATAAACGGAATTCCAACAGAATAGTTACATTTTCAAATTAACAGTTCAATTATCAATCAAAAATATGAATTTTCAACAAACCATAAATTCTCAAGTTGTTAGTCAACTTTTCTACAAAATTTTCGAGCCAAAAAGACAAATTTTTTACATAACAGTTCATTTAAGACGAACGAGGTGAATTTTAAATTAAAACCATGTATGTTCAACCAAAAAATTCATTATTTACAATATAGTTCAACTTTGAACCATGTAGTTGATTTTTCTGCAAAAAATGTATTCTTAATGAAATATGCTGTTGAAATATGTTGGATAGGTAGTATTTCAACCTAAAGAATTTTAATTTGAAGACAAAAACAGTCGAATAAATTAGAAACCGACAAATTTTGAATAGAACAGATGAATCCTCAACAAAAACGGAATAATTTTCAACAAAGCAGTAACATTTTCAGTCAAAAAAATTAATTCTCAACAAGAAAAAAAGAACTTGAAATTCCGAGTTAAATAGATTAGTTAAAAAAAAAACAGTTGAAAAAAATTTACTTTCACACTTGTATTCAGCAACCCCAAAAAATCTCTAGAATTTTGAAATTTTGAAATTTTAGAGCGAAATTTCTATTCTGATACCCTAAAAACGTATGAATACTAATTTTCATAAAATTTCAACCATTTAAAAAAATTTTTATTTGCGATATGATATCCTCCATTTTGAATTTTTGAAGTCTGATACCAAATTCGGACTCAACGACCTAAAAAACTTACAAACACTCATTTGCATTAAAATTCAACGATTTTCAAATTTTGGTATCGGCCATTTTGAATTTTGGAATTCTGATACCAAATTTGAATTCAGCGGCCTCAAAAACATAAAGATACTTATTTTTATGAAAATTAAACCATTTTCAAGCTTTTATATTCACGATAGAATCTTACTATTTGATAGTTTTCAAATTTCGGCCGGCGAAAGGCACCTAGCGATTCATTGAGAGTAAATGCAGTGTTGCCAAATCACGGAGGTCGGAAGGTGTGCTTCTTACCTGTGATTGGATTTATATATGCTGGAGGTGAGAACGCACAGTTTGTATCTGCTAGTATGCGACACTAGCGCCAGTGATATATACCCGAACTAGGTAGGCGATACTGCTGATAAACGATGAACGTTGTCGCTTCCGAACGTTTTTATATGCGTTCCTTTACAAAGCCGCGGAGCAAGCTGCCGAGACCCTTGGCCTGAATTTTAAAATCAGAAGTGAGGAAAGTGCATCACTCCATCTAGATGCTTCACGTCTAAAAGCCGAAGTAAAGATAGCAGAGGTTGGAAAATTTCACAAAGACCTGCTCGACAAGCATATGCACGGAAACTTTCACAGGAATGTAGAAAAACAGTCCTTGTCGAAGGAGCAAACTTTTGCTATCCTCAAATCATCAGGGCTCAATTCAGGTACAGAGGGCTTTATTTTTGCATGCCAGGACGGTGTCATCTCCACCTTAGCATACCGTCAACGCATTTTATGTCGAGAAGTTCCCAGTGATAGGTGCAGAGCGTGTCATGCACACGCTGAGTACCTACAACACATACTATGGGGGTGTCCCACCCACGCAGGAACAACGTATATCTATAGATATAATGCGGCCCTAAGAGTACATTATTACCACCTTTGTCGCTCTTACGGTGTTGGTCGCGAACCTGCCCTGCCGAACGCTCCAAGGGATATAGAGTCAATTGTCCGAAACGAGAAGTGCCAGATTTTCTGGAACTACGATTTTCGGGCAGCAGTCTCCGTTGCGCACTCGAGGCCTGACATTGTTCTCCAAGACTTCGAGAAACGAACTATATTCGTGATCGAATTCTCTGCTACTTCCGAATACAAAATCACTGCAAAGGAGAAAGAAAAAGAGGAGAGGTATCAAGACCTTAAAAGAGAGCTACAACGACTGTACCCAAAATATTCGGTACGAGTAATTGTTCTTGTGATAGGTGTTCTCGGAGGTGCTAAATTATCACTGGTTCGTAACCTTAAAGCCATACCTGCGTGCTAAAAATATGCCAAGGCACTTGCGAGATGGATGCAGAAAGCTTTCATCCTTGGGTCGCTTCGTGTCCTCAAGACGCACGACGGTTTCGCTGGCCTGTCGTTGTGATTTTGTCTTGCCGTGTCACCACCCATCTCACGGATGTGAGACGTGGCCATATGTGTATTTTACCGCGGTTCTACTGGGGCCTATTGACATTTTTTTTTTTTTTTTAGATGGCAGTTGCTCTTAGCGGTACCCTGCGGTGGTTGTTCAACTTTTTTTAAATTATACATATATATATATATATTCAAAAAAAAGTGAAACAACCATTGCAGGGTCCCACTAAGAGCAACCACCATCTAAAAAATGTCAATAGCCCCCAGTAGAACCGCGGTAAATTACACCTATGGCCACGTCTCACAACCGTGAGATGTGTTGAACATACATATTATATTCATCTATTCAACACATACCTAGTATAAGAATAATAATTTTATATGCATTTGAATGCATACTTAAGGTACAGCTCATTACGTTCGATTCATAAAATAGCTGAAATACGTAATTTAACGATATCTCGCAAACAGGATCAGCTAGGATTTCAATTCAAACGGATTTTTCATGTATATTCGTGCCCGAATAATATCCCGCAAACCGTTTTTATTGTCATTTTTGTGATACCTATTCGTCCTGCCTGACCACCCTGTACACCATGTTAACGAAAGTAGCTATCTTTACAAGAGGTCAAATGAGTCGCTAACGGCGTGTGCGAGGTCTGTTCGGACAGACTTGATTTATGTTCAAGCGCTGTTCGACTCAGTTGATGAATTCGACCAGTAGTCGATGCGAAGCGATTCGAGGTCAGGCGATGAGGATTCCGGAAACAAGCAAGTCGCAAAGTTCAATGCTTTCCAACCAAAGCATATTGTGAACTCTAATAAAGAACTCAAGATTCGAAATTCAAAGTAAATGACATGCCAAAGACTTGACCAAAGTTTGGGCAAATTTAGAGGAAAGTCACATCAAGCGAATAAAGCAAATAATAACGACATGAAAACCTCTGTCGATGAATAAACAAAATCGAAAGGATCAAAACCTCCTTTCGATCAGTCGAAATTGTTCTGTCTCAATTGCTCAAAATTAGGGCAGGCGTTGTGCTTCTATACGTCAGAGCCGCAAATGCGCTGTTGCCTTTGTCGCGCAACAGGACCTTTCATTACTAGTTGCCCAAAATACTAGGGAAACGCCAAAAGACCTCAGTGATTTTCACTCAGATTACTGAAACCAAGGGCATAAGTAAAGATATTCAAAGTTCTCCTTCATCCGAAAGAGTCGTTAATACACAAAAACTAATTATCATTAACCAACCTAAAATTTTGGATGACGTCGACAATGACGCGAATTAAATGAGGTTCTGTGATCATGATCCAGTGGAGTTGCGTTTGTTGGACGAAGCTCCTAGTGACTCGGAAGATTCTGATGACGACGTGGAGCATGTTTTACACGCGAAGCAGAAGAGATTGTTCGAGGAAACTATTGCCTCACTCTCATTTTCAGATGATAGCTCAGAGGAAGTCGTGACTGATTCAGTCAACCTTAAAGAAAAACCAACTTCTTTCAGAACATGGTTTTCGACTCGACTCCCTCCATACGTCATCCACCGACTAGCACAGATGATAATATATCGTCCCGGCAACGCAACTCCTGAAACTAACAAGCCGATTGGGATACCAATCGAAGTTAACAGTTTCGGTGAAAAAATTCCCGGTTTAATCGACAGCGACAGGGAGATGATTCCTTAGCAATTCCGCTTACAAACGGATCAAACAATTCCAAACTCAGGAGTTGACGACTGATTTAATTTGCCTTTTTTCGGGCGGAGTATAGTGCGTCCTAACACAAGCCACTGCGGAATGGGCGTCTTCGACTTCAAATATGAGGTGAATGTGCAGGCCAAATGTTGGTGTGTAGAAGTAAACTTCTTCCACCAAAAGTTATTGATACAATCTGGTCCAGCAGCGAAAGAGTTCTTCGTGCCTTTAAGTGCTTCTTTCACCTCTTCGGCAGTGACTGATGGACATTCCTCTTCAGATTTTATGAGAAGGAATATGCATCTCGAGGAATATGCATGTCGTTTTACAACAACAGGGAGATCGCTGAAGAGGCGTGATGGGTCAGCGAGAAACTGTTGATTCTCCCTGATCCATCTATCCCTGTTCTGTATTCTCCTCCTTGCGTCAGATAACAGCCGTATATTGTCAACAATATGCTGCTTGATTGTCAGCAGCATTGACTTGTTTCGTGTGTGATTCAAGATCCTTAGTTCTTGGGCGAACTTCCGAACCCTTTCCTGAACGGTCTACCAGATGTTATGAGGTCAATCACACATTGAACACGGGACGCATTCTGTCTTGTCCATCCAATTTTCCTTGTTCAGTTGATGCAAGCGTCTTCTGGTCTTTTGATCCATCGTCGGCTTTAGCCTTCGATTTAAATTAGCCAAAGCTCTCGCAGCACCATAAAACTGAGCAATTGATGGTCCAGAGGTCGGACTCTTGCGAGATATCTCCACGAAGGGAGGCATCCATTTTAGCAAGATTTTGGGGCTTAAGAGAAACTTGGATGTTGATGTTCCTCCTTGTACTGAAAGTGCGATCATCTTTTAGAAGGTGCCGCTTCCTGCGTTTGGTCTTATTGTCGCTTCATCTTCATCTGCAGCTTGATCAAGCACCGGTTGGGGAAGCGCTCCGCGTACATATCCATTTTTCCGGAGGTAGTCGGCTTGATTTCGCAAAGACTGATGCGAAACGTGCTGAAGCTTTGGGTGTTTCTGGCACCACAGAGTATGCATACGCGTCATAAAGCCTCCGCGAACGCAACAGTTCCGGGACAGTTCCGGACTTTGCATCCCGGCAACGCAACTCATGAAACTAACAAGCCGATTGGAATACCTATCGAAATTAACAGTTACGGTGAAAAAATTCACGGTTTTATCGACAGCGCTAGTGGGAGATCATTCCTTAGCGAGTCCGCTTACAAACGGGTCAAACAATTCCAAACTGAGGAGTTGACGACTGATTTGACATCTCATGCAGGCGTTCGTATTGGAGATAATGCCAGAGTTGTCGGAGATTTGATTCTCGGAATGGAATTCCGGTAAAATGTCAAGGTGTTGATCAATCCGTTTTCGCAAGCTTGGACCTTAAGTGGTAGCAAACACTACTACCCGTCATCACAAAGTCCCACGACGTTAAATTAACTCCAAACGCGTTTTGTTGAAGAAACCGAGCATCTGAAAAAATTGTTAGGCTCTGGATTTGATGAATTTGACAAGGAGTCTACTGGCGAGACTCATTATTTCACACACGTGATTGAGCTGAGTGATGCAAAGCCTCGTCGTCAAAACCTTAACGTCGAAGTGAGATAATATCCAAATTTATCAGTAAAGAGGTCGATCGTCTGTTGAAAAAGGGTTATGTTTCGTGAAGTAATAGCGAATGGGCATGCCCACCAGTAGTTGCTCCAAAGGCAAATAGTGGACTCGGGTTTTGTATAACCACCCGTTAATCAAAAAACGATCAAACCAGCCTATATTTTTCACAATATGAAATGTATCTTGTGTCAACTCCACCAGGCCAAGATAATTTAGACTCTTGATATGAGTGAAGCTTTTCACCAAATCCCTATGGATGGAGAGAGTCGAAAGTATGCGGCATTTCCAGTAGAGGGAAAAGGGTTACTGAAATGAAATAAGATGCCTTATGGCCTAGCCAGAGCAACTTCGACATTACAACAATTCATGGATCTTCTAAAAAGAAGATATCCGGAGTTGATTCCTGAGAGGAAATTACCGAACTGGTAGAGTGATCAGGTTTTCACGTACCTGGATGAGGTATTAAGGGTAGCTCAATTGGTCTCGAACCGCAAGAAGAGTAGCTTTGTCTGTAATGAGGTCAAATTTCTCGGGTATCTCGTTGACGAATTCGACATGAGACCAAATCCCGAGAAAATTCAACCGATAATAGACTTTTCAGTCCCGAAGGATCGGACTCAATTGCCACGGTGCAATGGTCTTGTAAACTGGTATCACAGACATTTGAAAAATATAGCCAGAATTCAGGTACCGTTGAACAAGTTGACGAGTCCAAAAGTCCTTCGGAAATAGACCGAGGTTGAACAGGAGGCATTTGATGACGCCAAGAAAGCCCTTATCGAAGCCCTTCGTTTATACTTCCCAATACCTGGACATCCCTTCACTTTGTACACCTATGCTAGCGACTTTGGCTTGGGTGCAATTCACGCATGCCATTCAAGGTCGTTACCGATCATTACGCATTGCAATGGACTCATGGATTGAAAAATCATATAGGTCACCTTGCTAGATGGGCAATTCACCTTTATTAGCACGTTATAACAGTTGAACATCGACGAAGATCCACAAATGAGGCTCCTGACGCACTCTCGCGCATGTTTAACGTTGACGTAGATCCGAATGGATGGGAAAAGGTCATTGAGGAAACCATTCGAGATCGAATCCAGCTAAACACGATTTGTGATCAGGACTGGTATGAAACTAAGTTTAAAATCGTCAAAGATCAACCTGGCAGATTTTCTGAATGGAAGATCGAGGACAACGATCTGTTCTGTTATCGTCCTGATTGCGGGAAAGATTGTGAAATATGCGTCAAGGTCAAACATAACCAAAGACCCTTAAAAAGGACATTTGACTACCAGGTCCTTGCAATCACCTTGGGCCCAATTATCTGTTGATACAGTTCTTTCTCAATCGCAAACAAAAAGAGGAAACGCTAACCTAATCGCGATTCAAAATTTGTGTACGAAGTATATCGAATTATTTCCAGTATGTCATAGAACGGGGAAGTTCGTAGTAAAAGTCCTCGAGACAATTTTCGACCGCTGGTGGACACCGAAATTCGTTATTATTGATAATGGAACAGACTGTTTAAACAAAGATGTTAAGGCTCTATTATTAGCTAGAGAAGTCAAACATATAACTAGCCCAGTAAGTCATCCCAAAAGCAATTCAGTCGAGCGTGTCAATCGTACAATCAAACAAATTATTTCCGCGATAACCAATAACCCCTTGCCGTATGCCCGAATCCCAAGGTTTGAGGATGTCTTGCGGGAGTTAGGCGTCCCAAGACTGGCAAATCCGGGGGAACAAGAGCAACCCCTCTACATGGTCGACTGTAGAATCATGAGTCAGGCTCTATTAAAAGACCTGATTATAAAGAGTGCTAAAATCCTGTTCACCAAAATAGAGGCCAACAAGTCGATAGGGAAACACAGATCTTCGTGACCTGTGTGGGGAAGCAGCACGTCGCCGGCTGCGCCAATTAAGTCAAAAGATCACCACTTCAGGGATTGCCATCTGCCATATCGACCCGGATTTTGTTGAGTTTGCGGAGCTGATGGATTTGATACTGCTGACTGTATATACCCTCACGGAATTAAGCATGAGTAGGCCCTAGGAAGATTCCCGGGCTGCTCGAGAGACCTCACGCTTTACTGTCCGTAGTGTCCGGACTGTAACATTCGACACCAAGGCCTGGCCGACTGGCTCAGGTTGAACTATGCAACCTGGTTCACCTTTCTAAAAAGACGGGTGAAGGCCAAGTTCACCGATGCCGAGGACTACCCCAATGGATTGAGGCGATTCTTCATTAGAGAAAATGCCTTGAGCCAGGGGGCAGTTCCTACGAACCCGGAGGCTCCGAGCACGATCCAGCTGTCGGATGCGAAAAGAGAATTGGCGGTCAAGGCCCTCACAACACCATTCATCGACAGAAGTTTCGACGAGCTGATGCAAGACAGGCCAGAGCTGACCGATGGCTAGGAGGTAAAGATCGTCGTCCCGACCAAGTATAAGAAGAGGTCCGCGGAATTATCGTAGCTCGAAGTTGGGCTAGGAATTATCACGGCGAGGAATACATCAATCTCGCACACATGATGCTCAGCCTAAAAGTCAAGTCACAGGCTCCAGAAGACTTGTTATCCTGTCATTTTCCACATGTTTGACAGCCTGCCAGTAAACTTTGACACCACTAAAGATCTCCCAGGTAAATTTTTTGTTGAATGTTAGCACCTACACATTCATTCCCAATGGGTTTCAAGATTACTAAAAGGACGTTTTTTCACTGGAATTTTTTGACATGTTTGACAGCCTGCCAGTCAACTTTGACACCACTCTGGAGCTGACAGTCAATTTTTTTCTTACTTTTTTGCAGGAAAAGAATCATTTTAATAAGGTTTCAAGACTAATAAAATGACATATTTCTAGTCGACCTTTTGACATGTTTGACAGGCTGCCAGTCAACTTTGGCACCACTGAGAAGATTCCAGTCAAGCATTTGTTATTTGATAGCGCCTAAATAATCATTCTCAATGGGTTTCCAGGGTACTAAAATTACGTTTCCTTAATTGAATTTTTGACATGTTGGACAACATGCCAGTCAGCTTTGGCACCACTCAGGAGCTGCCAGTCAATTTTTTTCTTACTTCTCAGCACGAAAAAAATCTTTTTAATAAGGTTTCAAGACTACTAAAATGACATCTTTCTAATCGATCTTTTGACATGTTTGACAGCCTGCCAGTCAACTTTGGCATCACTGTGGAGATTCCAGTCAAAATTTTTTTTTGTTGATAGCGCCTAAATAATCATTCTCAATGGGTTTCAAGAGTACTAAAATTACGATTACTTAATTGAATTTTTGACATCTTGGACAACATGCCAGTCAGCTTTGGCATTACTGAGGATCAGGTAGCAAGCAAGAGGTTTATTATTTCTGGCAAGGTTTTAGCTCAGACGCGCTTAGAATTTTCACAATGGCGTATAGTCAAGTTGAATGACGCATAAAAAAACTTTGAATCCAATGTAGACCTGGAAAGTTGTTCTTGAACTGTTTGATGACTTTTCGAAAACGGTTCAAGTACGATTGAATAATTAGTCGGACATCCAAAATATTTATTGGGAAACCTTACTTACGATGAGCTTAAAATTAATGCTTCAACAAAATAATTCTTAACTTTAACATTGAGAGCAGTCGGCCTGCTAGTTTCCCTAACAATCAATGCTCGCAATTTATGGTTTAATGTCTCTTTTGGTATATTTTATTATTGTGCAGCACTTCAAGCGCTCTGCGTATGTCATCCAGTATCCCTAGAGTATATAATAAGTTGAGGAATTTTAGGATCCAAGACAGGAGCGAGTAGGGAGAAGGAGAGAAAAGAGAGAATGATGATGGTAATGACGAGAGGAGGGGCGGTCACTAGTGGCTAGGAGAGGCGATGGAAGAGAGAAGAGCGGAAATCAATTTAAAGGAGGGGGAGGGGGGGTATAATACTGCAATACGGTACATAGAGCTGCGCAGTACTATTACGTAGTGCATTATGCTGCACAGTAGAGTCCTGCAGTGTGAAGAGCTTTGCAGTAGGGAATTATAATGCGTAGCGCTGCGTAGTAAAGACCTTCATGTAGGAGTGCGCAGTAAATATGTACAGTACGCAAGGCCGCGCATTGGATACATCCTATATGTATGGGTACGCAGTAGAAATACATGACTCGTAAGTCCTGCAATGTTCAGGGCTGCGCAGAAAAGTCGTGTAATGGTTGGGGCTGCGCAGCAGGGTCACGTAATGTACATGGCTGCACAGTATGTTTCTGGAATGTATATGGCTGTGCAATAGAGTCCTGAAATTCGTAGTGTTGTGCAGTATAGATCTGCAATGTACAGTGCTGCACAGTACAGACATGCAATATGCAGGGGTGCGCATTAGTGTCCTGTTACGTGCAGGGCTTCGCAGTAGAGTCCTGTAGCATCCATGTCTGCGCATTAGAGTCATGTAGTGTTTATGGATGCGCAATAGTGTCATGTAACGCACAGGGCTGCACGGGAGAGTCCTTTAATGTTCGGGGCTGCACAGCGGAGTCGCGTAAGGTGCATGGCTGCACAGCATACTCGTGTCATATACATGGATGTACAGTGGAGTCACGTAATGCGCAGAGCTGCACAGTGGAGTCATGTAGTGCGCAGAGCTACGTAGTAGAGTCGTATAATGTACAGAGCTGCACAGCAGAGTCATGTAATATGCAGACCAGCACAGTAGGGTCATGCAATAATCAGAGCTGCGCAGTAGGGCCGTGCAGTGCTAAGAGCTGCGAGACAGAGTCATGCAATGTGCAGAGCTGCTCAGTAGAGTCATGCGACATGCCGGAGTGCACAGTAGAGTCCTGCAATGCGTAGGTATGTGCGTTATAGCCCTGTGAAGTGCAGGGGTGCGCAATAGAGTCATGCAATATCCAGGGCTGCGCATTAGATTCATGTAATTTTCAGGGCTGTGCAGAAGAGTCATGTAACGTGCAGGACTGCGCATTAGAGTCATATAATGTTTAGGGTTGCGCAGTAGGATC